>OZ030398.1:11130146-11296152 GCA_964023965.1 Melinopterus prodromus
TTAAATTTTATAATATTTGATAAATACGGTAATTATAATACTATATTAATAGTTTTTACTATAACAATGTGATGTTTTTTTTCATAACAGAGCTGCTTATTCATTGTTTGAACGTCTCCTTTTCCTCTTGTAATAACAAATTTAAAAATCTAATAATAAGTGACTGAATTTCTAACAACAATATTGTGGAGATGTTTAAGCAATTTCTCCCCTACAGTGACCTAATGTCCCACCAGACCTTTGTCTCGTGAAAAGTATATCCACGGTATTTTTCTAATTTTACCGCTGCATAATGCATATCGAATTTGGAAAATTTCCTGTTAAATATGTAACCAATTTTTTTCAGGTACATATACCATGGAAAAACCTTATTTTTAGAATATGCGAGGAATTTGTAATCTCCTGGTAGATTACAGTATTTGTATTATTATTGCTGCGTGCATTATTAGATGATCTGTATTTTATTGGTTAAAGTAAATAGTTTTGTCAGTGTCACGTGAGATTTGATATATGTTTATACTGTTGATATAAAATATTCTGATCTCGGATTTAAAAATATTTGCTTTCAAACTAGGAAACCGTATAAACCCGCAAGCAGCTTTAAGAAATAATTTATCGCTATGAGGTAAACACTCTGGGAATACGAAATATAATAGGTAAACAAGGGTGTTATCTTACACCCCGTCGCAAAAGTATCACCGTGGAAAACATGTGACACCATTGTATATAATCTTTTATGTCAGATTCCATTTACACATTTGTCCCCAATTTATAGATAAATATATATATTTCGTACACATTATTGATATTTTGTCATATTTATTTTTTATGTTTTTTAATCTTGTTTTAACGGGTTTGTAATTATTTTATTTTTTAGCCTAGCACTATGTTTACACTTACAACTACACAGTATACCGAGTATTTTTGTTTATATCCAGGGCCTCTTTTAGGATTTTTCAACTAAATATGTCATTCAACTCTACAACTCGTAAAATTTTATCAATTTAATGTTTTGTCACCAGTTGCAACACAACTGCGGTAGGATGTTGACGATTTTCTTGCGGTGAACGGGGTTGGACTATGTTTTCCTTTAGTAATTTAATGTTTTGTCACCAGTTGCTGCACAACTGTGGTAGGATGTTGACGATTTTCTTGCGGTGAACAGGGTTGGACTCCGTTTTCCTTTAGTAACTTTTCTAAGAATGCGTTAAGTTAGACCACAAGTTATTTGATAAAGCATATTTATAACACCTGTGGCCTTATGATCCTTCAAGGATACCCGTTATTTCTGAAACAGCCTGTATATTCAGTGTAACGCCGTTGTTGCTATGACGTTAATAACGTGGTGCAAATTTAGAATATCATTATTACAGAGTGTATTATCACTGTGTGCAGGTGAGAAGTTATTACTGAAACATGCATGGAGGTAAGCTTGTCAGCTTGAGCGACATCTATTAGAGGTTCAAGGCACGTCACCGCGTTAATACCTACGTGGAAAAACATATGTCTTACTTATGCTGGTATTCGGAAGTTAGCCGAACTCCCTAATACACTTTGGGGAAACTTAACTTTGTGCGCGGCTTCGGCGAGTACACTATTCAATTTGGTACTTGACATGAACATTAGGTCTCAGCCTTCAACCATTATTTACTTTCATTACGAGACGCCCTTATCCGAAGAAATCTACTTTGTCTAACTTATTGGCCTATTTAACATAAGTAATCCGCAAGGTTTTATTTCGTCTTACACATGGATGTTCAATATTCTTTATACTGAATATTGGTTAGATTTTTGGAAAATTAAGACTAATCAAATACATTAAGGTGAAGCGGTTTTGTTGGAGGTGTCTGATATATGTTTGGATTATTAAGTTTTCCGCATACAGGTTGCATTTTAATATTTACTATTTTGAGTGGTCATAACTTCCGAGTCGTTCCAAATACAACAAAAACAATAAATCCGGCGTAATTACTGTTGAAAACTGTATCATTGACCTATACCTTAATTAGATTTTAGGTAGTAAATTACCCAACTAGAAGAAATGCGTTAACTGCAATTTTGAAGAGGCACACGAATTTTTAAAACCCCTTCCGAATCGATATGAAACGTTCGCTATCCTACTAAACTGAGTTCGCTAATTACGATGCCTACATAGGAGTCTCCAACTATATTACCTTCAACATGGCAAACGAAATTTTGCCTATTTTTTTGTACTAGTCGAGAGTTGTTTTCGTTCCGTATAGAGAACAGAGAATTAACAAACAAACTCAGATTTACCATTAAAATTGGGATTTAACTCACTCGGAAAAATCAAACCAAGCTGGATTTTTGTATTTACTATTTGGTTGGGTATTACAAATGATGTGATTCCTGTTTAAACAGGAACTGTTTAAAAAACCCGCCAGTGAAACTGCGCCGAATCACGACAATGGTTGAATTGTCGGTCATGTGACTATACCGAGTTTTAGGTTAAGACGCATCTTCTCCCTTCGACGTGTGGTGCAACGCACAGTGCCTTTTTTGAACTTGTATTTGTACTCTAAATGTTAAATGATTGGCTTGTTGTTGTGTTCTTTATAACCGCAAACCGAAATACCTGTAAAAGTGTCTATTCAACGAGAAATTAACCTGCAAAACGCCACATGTTTCTTTGACAGCAAATTATGACGGTAAATTGTTTTGTCCGACATTTTATATTTGTTTGTGATTTTTATAATTTTTATAATTGCTTTCTTGCGATCATGCATTACACCATATTCATTCCTAATTGTTTTTGCAGCAAGGCCTGAAGACGAAACGAAGCTTTCGAAACATGTAGCCTATAAGAACAATAAATAACACCAGATACACACTCCTCGAGTTTTATTGAAATGTGCGAGTTATTTACGATCAAAGATGACCAAATAGTTCATTTTTACTTTATCATACGCAGTATGTAAAGTATTGTAATCGTGCCGAAAAAAAAATTGGGATTTTAGCGGAAATAGGTCTTTTGGGTCCCCTGAACATTTTTGACCAAAGTACAAATAAATGTCTGTGTGTGTGTATGTGTGTAGCAGATTTTTGTGACGACGATTCCGGAGAAACTACTAAAGGTATCGGGACGAAAGTGCGTGTATTTAGAAGTTTTATGACCAAACTTAGCGCTGAAAAGCTTTTGGTTCAAAAGTGTCCAAAGGAACTGGCTGTTTCCTCTAAGCATTTTTCAAGGATTTTGCAAATGAGCTGCCATTTCTGTAATTTCGTCAAAATAGTCAAATAATAAATTAAAGTAGAGGAAATTTTGAATAATTTATGCTATGATATTTTTTGGTAAAATTAATAGTTTAGCTGCAAGAGCAAATTCTATTTGATCGAGATCGGTCGCATTTGTATTGATATGAAACTAGTAACCCAAAGGTTGCGCTGATGCCTATATTGCCCATGTATCCTAGCGACCCCCGCAGATGCCTACAAGCTCACGAAAAAGTGACGTCAGTGGTGTCAGGACCGATAAAACGTCTTGGATTTCACAAATATTTTTTTGTGCTGTCACCACAGAAATGTCTATGGCTGTCACACTCGAAAACAGCTGATTTCAACAGAGGTTGGAGAACCGCTATGGCACGTTGCCGCTATGGTGCGGCAAAGTACAAAATACAAAATTCAAATAAAATAAGATTACCAATTTGATTGTTTGTTGATAAGAAATATCAACCCGTTGTTATATCTAATTGTAAAAACGATAAATTGAAAAAATTATATCTAATTGTAAAAACGAATAACTGAAAAAAATTTAATTAAAGTATAGCGATTAGTGTAGTTATATTTTAGTATGTTGGTACGGATGTGACATCTACAGTGTCATGAACGAATATAAATCTGTCAGAATTTGAATTAGCTTTTTAAACTTGACGTTTCGTAAAAGTGGTATCAACCTAACATTTCCTATACAGAAATGTAACCATTTTTGAATTTCTTTTTAAATAGGTATTTCTCAAAAAGCAACACAAAAAACGTTGATGTCACTCTTGTCGAAAACTACAAAACGCGACTCCCTCACATGCGACGGCGACGCTCCGCTATCGGTGACGCGCCGCATCACCGCTCGTCGCGCTATTCCGTACTCTCGGCACTTGTGACATAAATAACTATTATTCTGATGTCAATAGGTGGTGTCAAATGCTGATGCTTTGACAATACCTACTATTGATACTATTGACTATCAAAATATCTGTCAAATCCTGGCTAACTAGTTTAATTTTAATGCAGACACGATTTATCTTAATAAAATAGATTCTCATGCAGCTAAACTATTAATTTTATATTTTGTATGATAAAGTCATGTGCCTGACCACATCAGATTTTTTATTTTTTTTGGGACGATGAGTTTAATGCAAAAATATCTGAGCGTTTGAATTAACTAATAATACCTTTATATGTGGTCGGTAAACCATGCCACTATCCAAGTCTATGAAAATATGATAGAGGATCATATTTTATAATAAGAATAACAATAGAATGCAATTAAACTTGACTATGTTCGAGATATCAGAAGATTTTGTGATAAAAATGCCAATAATCATGTACACAAAAGATGGCGGCTTTCGATACGTGTTCTTCAGAAAAAAAGTGTTTTATGTAAATAATTCTCTTGTTTTATATGATAATTTTCAAATCTACTAACGTATAATTTGAAAACTTATTTAAACTAGTATTTAAACGCAGAATAATTGCGCGAATTGCTCGCCTTTTCAGAGCTAACTGAATACGGAATACTTTCAAAAACGTCAACATTTACAAATCTTGATACATGGCACAACCCTAAAGTAGTTTATTTACTAAAGTATCTATGATGTTGATTTAAAGAAAATATAATTACACAGAAATTAGCGCAGTAAATTTTTCACAACTCCAGCTATTTTTTTGTTGATACGACACATTTCCTTTTTGGAGCCATATAAATAGCTGCTGGTAAACACCCTCTTTATTTTTATCACCTTGCATGTTTGTAAAACCCGATATAGTTTAGAAAAGTGGCCGAGGATTCCCCATAGATCTTCTCGACTATTGGCATGTTTATCATTTACGTCTTAATGCTCTGGTGCGCCGAGCAAAACCTCCCGCTTTTTCTCGTCTTTCTATTGTTTCTCCAGGCGGAGTGGAACGAAAAAGAGGGAAGACAAGAAGAAACTTTATGTTTGCCATTGACGCGATCCGTTACACGAGTAGTGCTGTAATTTACCGTTTTTACAATTACAATTGACCGGCTTGATTTATCGTCCTCGCCTTTCGAGGAGAAAAATAGGCCGGGCGAAAAAAAAAAACGAAGCAGAAACAGGAGGCGTATTTTTTGCCGACCGGTGATGAATCTTGGGCGTCTCTAGGCGCCCAGGCGCCCAGGCTAATATACACCGACCGAGAGGATTTCATGTATATTAATTAGTTCTCACAGCTGTGATTAATAATAAAACTTGTAGTTCGTTCGGTAAACTAGATGGGCTTGAGGGTTCGCGTGTCTGAGTCTCCGTCGGGTTTTGCGGTTTACTTATCTCGGCGCGTCCATCTAGTTTCCGCGATTGCCGCCAGTGGGCGAACGTGGTTGGTAGAACAAACGCCACGGCGCGGCGAACGATTTGTTGCGGTTTTACCGCAGTTTGTAGTTGCCATTGAACTAGTATTTGAAATAGTTGGCGTTTCGAAGGTAAGAAGTGGGTCGGCCACTTGTTTCTGTTCATTAGATCGGCCCTTTTCAGCTAAATTCCTTTTAAATTGAAATTACTTCCACGAAGAATTTTCGTTTTATCTCCCGTCTCCTCGAAGATTTCTTTAATAAAAACGCACTGCGATGAGAAAAAATATAGTTTGAACAACGGGATCTTTGTGCAATCGACCATAGTCATGAAGACGGCGTAGGAAACTATATTTTCCGTAGGGTTAATAAAGGTTTATTCAGTAAACTTCATAAATTTCCATTCTCAAAAACTTTCGTACTTTAACACTAACATTACAACATATAAACTCACCTCTCCTGAATGGCACCATTTTTAATGGTTGTATATTAAAATTTCAATTGACTTTAATGTAAACATGACAAACGTAATGATATTTTTATGATCACGGTGCGATGGTGCAGCCAAAAACTGGCAAAAATATTACACTCAAAATTACAGACCAATAGTCTGTGTCCACATTAATGTGGACTTCCTTCGCAAAAATGACCTCACTAACTAAAGAAGCTAGCTAAGCTTCCCATATCAAAATAATCGTGATCTAGCAAGTGTGCACTAGGCTCGACCACCCAAGTCTAGTTTTCATATTAAGGGAACATTGTGGGATTTATCTAGATTCGATTCTAATGATGGGCGTGTGTGGTGCATTTCCTCACACACTATTTGGTACGTCGGAATTATTGTAATTTGATATAGAAAAGCTCTATTTTTAGCGTAATTATGCGGATTTAGAAGACTTCACCGGCGCCTCCGCCAATTTGCAGGGGTTTTGCAACGAGTTGTAAAATGTAAAAGAAAATAACTAAAATTTCGATTTCGACAAAACGAGAGATTTCGACGAAACCTTCCTCTCTTATGACGAAAAGTCTTGGGTTTCAAATTTTGAAAATTCGATTTAAAAAGGTTACCCTCGAGGGATAAACATCCGCTGAATGCCCTTGGTATATAAACAACTATTCACTTACATCTCAATTTCATTAAATTATAAGTCACATTCTTCACGCATCTGTTGCATTTTTTTTAGCTATTATTATCGTAAATAAGGTTTGTAGTTCTGTGATAATTTAGGTAGCATTATTCGAACATTTTCATTAATTCACAAATATTTATATGACGAAATTTGTAGCGTGCCTGAGGGGCAAATAGATACAAAAAAACAAGCTGTTTTTTTGTAAATTCGCGTACTTAACTGAAAATAAATGGTTATTTTTTATTGTTAAAAACGAAACGCAATATCACTTAAATACTGGAGTCGACTGGTAGTTTCTTGACATATAACATATATTAATAAGCATAAATTAAGATGTGAATAAATTAAAGAAAATTCTGGATGGTAAAAAATAAATATTAGATATTTGGCCCACGTATAATAGTGATGCTTTTGACAATATATCCTTCATGCGAGTATCTGCTTTTGATATAAGCTGACATCAATTAATTTAATGAATACCATACAGTCCTGAAGCGTGGCAATAGGAGTATTAATTTGTGTATACACATATATCAACGTGCTGTGCTGCTTATGAATATAACGATGCTTATTGCAAAATTACATAAAGTTTAATCGACGTATACCCACAGTAAACCGGGGTTCATCCACAAAGTAGCACAAAGGAGCCCTATTATAGTTTGTTATTCATATGGGCAGTGGTTTACGATATGATATACAATGTACCGTTAATTCATATCGAAGTCATTACAGCTATACGAGCTACGTGCATCAACAAAGCTACATGTAATTATTCGCACTGGGTATTTATGGATGGATTAATTAGCGTATCAGTGAATATAGGCGAAATGGCCCACAGTATCACCGATACGTGTCATTTAATATTCAACGACCAGACTAGCGAACCAACCGCAGTAATAGAAAAATCCCCATACCGGTGTATTGGTTGAGTGCTGATAAACTTTTTAATTAACGAGTTAAAATGTGTAAATATAGTTTAAAAGCAAAAGCGTATAACGCAATAAAAGGGCAACAAATTTTCCTACTATAGAAAATCTGAGTTAAAGCATCCGAAAACTTTAAAATGTTTTGTAGTGCTGGCAGGAAGAAAAGTTTCGTTGAAATGCCTCGGACCGTTCCGGAAAGTATTTTTTTGCGCAGCATCCTTCATCAAGGCTGTTTTTCTCCTATTCTATTTCTGTGGAAAACTTTCACCATAGCGAAAACTAAGTTTCCATCGTGCGTAAACCCAACCCAATATTAAATAAACAATTCGGACTTGCGTATCAAGACTCTCCATCCCTAAGGTTTGTCGATAAAATAACATAATACGATTCGTCCACCCTTGCAATAATATTTGAAATATTCACACATAGCTACAGGGCTACTTTTATTAAAGTAAGACGGCCGTGTCCCGAATATATAAAGGAGTATAGAAAAATACGTTACTACTGTTTGGCTCAACTATATTTCCAAAGTTGTAAGAAAGGTTGCATGTTTTCTTATTTGCAATGTATGTCCCGCATATTCAGCTACAAAGAGGAAGAAATATGTTATTAGTACCGTTTTATGTATTTACACTCATATGTGGCGTTGTATTAATGACAATGAAGTTGGCTAGTTTTAAGTTTTTATAAAAAACAGTAAATTTCGTTTTAAAGCTGTTATACTCTTAATCATTGTTATGTAAAGTGCATGATTATCAAAATTGTCTAGAAGTTGGTTTAAACATGACCAAGAAAAAGTGTATAAAGGTAGCCAATTTTTTTCGCTTTGAATACTCCCCTTTGAAATTATTTTCCTTCGAAACCAAAGAAAAGAAAGTCTAACATTGTGTTAAATTTGGAATTTTATCTATAGACTGGTTGTGAACATGTTAAGAAAAATCAGCGTTTTAACCCTCCTGCCGCGGGAAAGTTTTCAATTTTTCTGCAGAAAAGCACGGGAAATCGCGGGGCATAGTGAACGGGGAAATCGCGTTCCCTGCGGCTGGAGGGTTAAGGTTAAACCTAACGCCAGATTTTTTTTAGTTGTACCCCAATGTTACACGGGATGTATAGGAAACTGCAAAATTTAATTGTTGCTATCCAGATGATTTGATAATGTAAAATAGTACGGCAAAATGGGGTCCACACCTACATATCTCTAGTACGCGGATTTTATCAAATTCATGTAAATAACCATATGTTAAATGACTTAACAGTCAACTTTAATACTTAGTAGTTTACTAGCAAAAGTGAGCACCGTTGGCCTCCACTCAAGATTCTGTACGATACTGCCAAATTGCTCTTATAGAGCAGCATTAAATATCATAAAAGCTTTAACCAGCCCCAGTATTCTACTCATATTCTTCGTAAATTAGAGAAATTAGAGAAAAATAAAAAAAAACGAGCTAGAAGAAGATGGCAGCAGTCACGAGATTCAGCTGACCAAACCATAGTTAATTAATAAATCCATTGGAATCTTTCCTAACTAAATTGACTCCAGATAAAGAAACAGATTACTCGCTGTGGAAAGCAGTGAGGAAATACAAGAGGCCAGTGGCCCATGTCCCACCTATAAGACGAAGAGACGGTACCTGGGCAAGAGACACTAAACAGAAGGCTGAAATTTTTGCAGAACATCAAACAGAAATCTTCGAGCCCCACAACATCGAATCAGAGCCAATCAGCCATACAGCTAGTTACTCCAAAGGAGGTTGTCGAGAAATCAAGACAAACCTGAATCCAAAGTAGGCACGTGGATATGATCTCATCACAGGAGAAGTTGTTAATCAATTACCTAAGAAAGGAATTGGTATGCTGACGTATCTAATAATAATAATAAATAATAAATGCATCGTTCAGATTAAAATACGACCCACATGTCTGGAAAGTAGCAGAAGTTATGTTATCATGATACCAAAACTAGGCAAACCACCGATTGATGCTAAATCATATCACCCAAGCTGCTTCTAAAGAGAATGAAACATATCATTAAGAGAGAGGAACTAATTCCTAATCAGCAATTTGGTTTTAGGGAAAAGCATTCCACTATAGATCAGGTCCATAGAATAACAGATATCATAAAGAAAGCATTAGAAGAAAAGCTTATTTGTTCAACAATCTTCCGTGATTGACACAAGCTTTCGATAACGTTTGGCACTTAGGATTGATACACAAACTTGAGAGTTTGCTACCTTTTCAATACGTCGAGCTGCTAACAACCTATCTATCTGATAAGCTAACTATTCAGAATAAAACAGATCGATGAATATTTGGAACTAAAAGAAGTAAAAACTGGTATACCCCAGGGTAGTATATTACGACCAATTCTTTATCTATTATATACAAGTGCCCTACCACAGCTAGAAAATGTAACAGTCGCCACATTCGCAGATAACACGGCTCTAATGGCAGTGGGATCAACTATTGGTGAATCTACTAGGAATCTTCAACAAGCTAGTAATAATAGACCAACAAATGGAAGACCAAGCTGAACGAAGTGAAATCTGTCCACATTAACGTTACAAACAAAAGATTCGAGGACTTACCTCATGTCAAGATTAACGACGCCATAGTTCCATATACGAACACTGCAAAGTATTTGGGTATGACTCTGGATACAAAACTAAGGTGGAAAGAACACGTTACGAAGAAAAGAGTAGAGCTTGGACTCAAATATAGAGAACTGTATTGGATTCTGGGAAGAAACTCTCAGTTATCAGTACAGAACAAACTACAAGTTTACAACCAAGTACTAAAACCGATTTGGTTATACGGCATCCAGCTTTGGGGTTGCGCGAAATACTCCAATATACAGGCAATCCAGACTTTCCAAAATAAAGTACTAAGGAATATGGTTAACGCTCCTTGGTACATACGGAATAGTGACCTGCACCGTGATCTTGGTGTCCGACAAGTCATCCAAGAAATTAGAAGATTCGCCACTAAGCATTAATCTCGCTTAAGCCATCACGTCAACGTAGAGGCACTGCAGCTACTGGACAACCAAAATCTAGTGAGAAGACTAAAAAGAACTACACCCTTCGAACTAGTGAATCAGTGAAATGTGTAAAAAGCAGAGTGAGTGAAGTGTGAGTGCTTCTTGTTTAGGACAAAGTAAATATAGGACATCATTTAGATTTAAATCTTTTAGATTAGTTTCAATATCTAAAGCATCTTATGCTTATTAAAAATATATATGTTCTTCGTAAATGATGATTATGTCTACATACTCACTAATACTTACCACTAGATCTATAATTTTTTCTTCTAACTGCTACAATCGTGTTTTAGAGAATTTTTCAGTATTACGCTGGCAATACTACCAATCGTCGTTCCGTTAGTGCGAGTTGCATAATTTGACAGTGATTATATAAGTAAAAAACAGTAATTTTATATAAACAAGCCTTAAAAAGAACTTTCAAAGAAAATGACACAACCAAGGAAAGCGCTTTATTTAAAGCGGCGGACAAAAGTTATAATTTAGAAATAAAATACAATGACTTGATTAAATTGCGCAGAGAAAATATCCAGAAAATTTTAAACCTGCATAATATCTCTTGTTAAAGTATTAGATTACAACATTCCGTATCTTACCGAAACACTCTTCTTCGGAGCTGGTCACACAGAGCTAAGTAATGTTTTAGTATTCCACTTTTATTTTTGGCCATATTAACAATATTCGAACAATCATAAATTCTGACAGCTTCTACTAACTAAATGGTGGTTGATTGTTAAACTGCAACGTTTGAATGTACGCTGTTTGGGTATTGCAAAGAGGTAATTAAAAAAATCCCTCGGAATTTCCCAAAACTGTGGTCCGGTCGGTCCGTACATTGTACACCTATGCGACCGGTGTAACATATGCGCATACATAAACATGTAATTGTTTAAAACTGGAAGTTAATCAAGAAAAATAGTGTGCGCCTGCATGTCCAGCAGCGGTGCACCATGTTCGTCGAAGATATATGTGCGCCTATTTGCGGAACAACGGCGTCCGTGTTTTTCCCCATTGTGACAGGCCAGCGTCGAAATTAGCGAGCGCGCCTCTGTTCAAACCGAAAGCGCCATCTGAATTTGCGGCGGCCCTAATAAATAATACCAACAATTTATCGCCAGAGTGGACAATTTCAATTTGGTACGTGGACAATTTGCGCATGAAATTAAACAATTATTTAAACTATTTGCCGGCCATACTGCTACGCCTACTGAATAACAATGATATATAAACACAGTCTCGATTTGACACGCGGATGCTGAACGGCCAACGTGCTGATTATTACCATTTGTTTCACCGTAATATAATGTTTAATTAAGTATGCAGGATCGTTTTGCCAATTATGTAACAGATATTATTCAGAATTGGAAATTTCAGAAAGAGCGTATTCTGGACTGAAAAGATGCCCAGACTAAATCAGAAAAACTTTGAAAATACAAAACTCATTTCGTTTGATCTTAAAGTGGCATTCTGAATATCGGGGTTCATATTTTACAACACTGCACCAGACTCTATATACCAAATAAGCCCCAAATGTGTTTTTTTTATAAATTTGACTTAAATTAAGTTTTTATTTAATGAGCTTCAGTTATTACTTATTATTAGTTATGACGACGCATAAGCATATCTGCTTTTTTGCAGACGAAAGCTAAATGGTTGTAAATAAAAAAGTAATTCAATAATTTTGAATGCACTGAATAGTTCCTAGCCATAGAATTTCTACTTTAACAGTAATACTAAACAATCCTTTCACTATAGAGTATAGTATAGTAAAGTATATTTATAGTATTTTACATTATCATACGCAGTATTGTAATCGACCCGAAAAAAAAATAGATTTTAGCGGGAATAGGTTTTTTTGGATCCCCTGATCATTTTTGACGAAGGCACAAAAGAATGTCTGTGTGTGTGTATGTCTGTGCGTGTATACCCGATTTTTGTGGCGAGGATTCCGGAGAAACTACTAAAGGTGTCGGGACGAAAGTTCATATTGAGAAGTTTTATGACCAAACTTAAACCTACAGAGCTTTTGGTTCATAAGGATCCAAAGGGACTGGATGTTTCCTCTAAGTATTTTTCAAAGATTTTGCAAATGAGCTGCCAATTCTGTAATTTCGTCGAAATAGTAAAATAATAAATTAAAGTAGATGAAATTACGTATAATTTATGCCTGACATTTTTTCGAGATCGTGTCTGCATTAGAACTTAGTTAGCCAGGACTTGACAATTATTTTCGTTCTGACAGTAGGTACTGCCAAACGCTGTCTTTTTGACAATACCTGGTGTCAATATTATCAAAATATCCGTGAAATCCTGGCTAACTTGCTTTAATTTAATGCAGACACGATTGATCTCGATCAAATAGAATCTCATGCAGCGAAACTATTAATTTTACATATTGTATGATAAAGTCATGTGTCTGGGCACATCAGATTTTTAAGGTAGTTGCACAATTATATTAAAATTGGCATACGAAAAAGTTGTTTCAAATATAATTTCATATTGAGGTATCATATTTGTTCTGTACCATAGGTTATTAATAATAATTTTCAACTCTGAAGTTGTTTTATTTGTAATAATGGCGTCTGGTAATTATTCAAACACGAGTTATATAGAGGGCTATTTAGAAATAAAAAATATTTTCAAATTTGACAATTTGCTTCAATTTTATGTGTTACTTCATTAATTTACTTTATAATTTACGTTTTATTGGTTTATTATTGGTCATTATGAATCCGTTAATAATACTATTTTATGATCTAATTCCCTATTTTAAATGTAGGGTGACATTATTGAAAAAATATGACGTACATATGACTTTTTAAGTATGACTTTGCCATATAGTTTGAATCCATGAGTTTGAAGGAAAGATGGAAGAAGACAGAACCAAAAAAAAAATACTCTTTAGTCCCTTCTAAAAATTGCCAGAGCTGGGCACAATAAAATTCTAAGTTCACCATTGTCGTCACTTTTATACAAAGGGTTATTGCTCCTAGGAAATTTTAAAAACAAGAAATTAAAATTTAAGGTACAATTCACCACTTAAATTTTGTAAAACTGGAAAGTTCATACAATTCATTATTTAAAAATAGTGCACAATTCAAATTGGGCTAATTTTGAGAAGGATCAGTTACTTAGGATGCTCATTCTTTTGTCATTGAACTTATCCTGCCCTCAAACCATATGGCAAAGCCATACCTGATATAGGGGTGTAATGTATGTTCTTAAACAATTAACGAAAATATTTTCTTTCAAGATATGTGATTATTATCAAATGTGGATACAATATACAGTTATGAACAACCTTTCCAAATAACATTTTTAGGTAAAATAAAAATAAAGGTTTTACTATATACTGAACTGCCGGGGCATGAATGAATCGCTGTGTCAGGTCTGCCGTATCTCGTTTCGATAGCATTGGCCCTGCTTTGAAGGCTCGCAACTCTGAAACTACTGGACAATAAAAATTGATTGTAATAAATGTGTATGATAACCCTGAATGATTTCTACATAGGTTGTATGACTATTAACATTTTTCTCATCTCGGAGTAAATATGAGCCCGTAAGAATTGAAAAAGCGTACACGATTTTTCATTTTTAAATAAGCGAGCGTATTTACATTTTTTTTCCTAAACCGCCTACATGTGATACATGTGCCAACTTTTCTGGACTGACTGTACAAGTTTGCTTCTTCTTTGCTCATATTTTGAGAAAATGCTCAAATATTTATTAGTATAAACTATTGTATTCATAGTTATTTAATAATTAAACATCTATGTGAAAACAAATAATTTTGCATTAAAATTTTAATTTTTTACTAAATATTTCAGAATTTAATTCCTTTTTAGGTAAATATCAAGACAACACATAGGCTTATACACATACATATTTCCATCTATCGAAATATTTTTTAGTGGAAGGTATTTTTCATTTTGGAGAATACTGTCGATAATAATTAAAAAATACTCCAGCAAACGAATAATATCCGAAAATAATTTTCTTTTATATCGCGTTTATATCGCTTAAAATGGAGTAAACATTTCCAACAATAAAATATAACAAATATTTTTAAATAAGTTTCATCATAATCAATTTTGTTATTCCGAATCAAATGAACGATTCGTCATTTTATCCCTTAATCTGTTGTAATTTATATATTTTTTAATTTGTAAGGTTTTGCGCGATTTGCTATTATATGCATTCATCATAATATTCATCGATTATTCTTAACAGTTGGCGTTATCATCAAGCAGTTAATTGACAAATAATAAGAATTCCGTCCTGGGCGATCGGTTATCAATTAATTATTTATCGTTCGCCAATCTTAAAACCTCGGGGCGCGTAAAATCCGTTGAATTGTTGACTTTGCGGCCGTTTAAAATTGATTAACTAAACGGCGACGGCGACGTCGGGCCTCCGCGCCTTGGGATTACCGCGTCAGGCCGCTTACCACGGCCGGCTATAAATAAAGGAAACGTCCCTGTCCGAGGAGCAGGAGCGTCACCCCTAATTAAACCACCCTTCGAATCAAAGCCTATTATCTGACGTCGCACTCGCAGCTATCATGATTACACCGAAAACGAACTGACTCTCTCTCTCGGCCGGGTCTTAAAACTTTATTGCCGAACGAGGACTTGAAACAAACTAGATGGGAGACTCGCACTTTAATTGGGGGGAAAAATTTCTCGGTCACATAAATTTCTGAATTCGGTCGGACGATGGCATTTATCTGCTGCGCGAGGGAATCTATATGGAGGTATTATTTCCTTTTATAGGAGTTTTCCCGAGAGGGGAAGTACAGATTTTCGGGTAGGAGTTAAACCTCGGGGTTGTTGTGGACCCCACGCACTGATTCTGTATATAAATCAATTGTGGTCTGCGGGAACAGACGGTCGCCGAATTTACTGATCGGGGCTTAGGTGGAATTTAAGTCAACGTTACTAAAAGGCCGTCCGAAACGGTATTTTGCCCTGAGGTCGTTCGGATATTTCTGATATCTCTAACTATAGATCTGTGCACGGTAAACAACATATGTGTCTTTTAGAATCTACGTCAAATGTACCGATATAAGATAAAATGAATAACAAGATCAAACAAGAAAAAGTATATCTTTAATCAATGTAAGAAAATGTAATGAAACTCATTAATGTTAGCTCAAGAAATTACAAAGGAGGAGAAAACAAGAGAGCTTTCAATAAAGCAATAGTAAACACATGTAAATTTGCTACACCAAATAACTATAGAGATTTGATAAAATATTTCAACAATTCCAATAAAAAACACTACAAACACATTTCTTTTGACTTATATCCCCAATTTGTTGTTATCTGCGATTTACTCGCAAAAGTTGAGTAAAAGTGTTGAAGATGCTCAGATTGTAACCCATGAAGTGACAAATCAATCTATCAATTTCCTCTGCCCCTGTAGCTCAACTAGGGGAGCTTTCAACCGAAAATTAGAGCGTTTCTGGTTCAAATCCAGGCAAAAGTGTTTTTCCCACAAATCATCGCAATTTTTATCCCCACATTACTGTCGAGATCTATACGCAATAACCATCTACCTTGGGTGTATGAAAAGTAATAAGTACTGTCACATTTTCAATTATTGTTGTACCACAAAATTCGATATTTGATTAGTTTCTGTGACAATGAGCTTTATGTTCAAATGACACAAATGGTATACGGTATGTTGATCAAAATTTAAAAAAAATTGTTAGTTAATACAACAAAATTTTGGTTTTCGACAAAAGTTCAATAGCCAACGTCGGAATTTATAATTTTTTTAAATTAATCGCGCTTAAAGTAGGCCTGTAATCTTGTACTTGCTCTTGAAGGTCTGACCTGCTATGAAGCTTTAGAGTCAGGAGAAAATCGGAAGATTAATAGATAAATTAATTAAGTCAGGCGAGTTAGATAAATTAAATATATACTTTTTCTGTGTTGTCGTAAATGACCCACATACAGTTCTTTTATTAATTTATATTTACAATTCAATCTCAACATTTAGAATGTTTGTTTATTAGTATATTCTATATCTTTGACAAGAGGGTCTGAAGATGCTTTTAGCAAAACCGATCACCTACCAGTTAAAATAAAATATAATAATAAATTTAAAAAAAAAAATAACCTACTGTCACAGATACAGCCATCCCATTTAATTCATTTAATGCCATCTCGAATAAGCATGCAGCCATTCGTTGCTTCTTCAACAGAATTTTGAATGTTCCTCTCAATAAGATGAATGACAATAATGAAATGTCTAATATACTGCAAATAGGCAGTAATAACGGATACAATGTGAATTTCTTACAAAACTTATATGATAAAGTCCAGAAGAACATACTCAATTACATTTATCCCAATTACTCTATCAAAAATTGTTTTGTGTCTTTAGATTTTCAAGGACATACACTTTTCCAGGCAACATGCTTACCAATTATAAACAACCCCTCAAACTGACTTCTCGTAATGGTGTTTATAAAATTGTTTGTCCAGAACCGGGATGCAACAAATGCTACATAGGACAAACATGTCGTAAATTAGGCACACGTTTCAATGAACATACTAAAGACCAAAAATCATTTGTGGTCAAGCACATGCATGAGACAAACCACCAAATTAGCATCAACAACCTTACATTAGTCCACGAGATCAATAACGGGAAAAAACTAAGTCTAAACGAGGAATTACAGATCACCAAACAGTATCTAAAAGCACCAGACTTGTTACTTAACCGAATGATAGAAATAAACCTACAGAGAATGTTTCTAAAACTTTTCAAAAACCCCGCCTTAACTACCATAAATAGTTTAAATAGTTTAAGATTAGGTACGAATTTGTATATTTCTGTTTTATTTTAAAGAATACGTTATAGTTCGCTAGCTGAATGAGGAATTGTGTAAGTTGCAGCTCTCATTGTTGTATTTCTTTCTTTTAGATTCCAATAGTGAAGCAGATATTGTAAACGGAACGCTCATAACCCTACTTTTTCCACTTTCCTACTTTTTACATGACATATTGTACTATCAGCCTTGACGGTAAAGATCTTTTGTTTTCTGTTATCTATCTAATTGTAAGATGGAAAGGAGGCGGCCTGAAGACGGAAGTCTACACTTCCGAAATATGTAGCCACAAGAAACGTAATAAAGATTACATAGAAACATCGGAATATTCCTTTTAATTAATCATTCAATAAATAGAGCATTAAAAACAAAATTTGTATCTCATATATGTCTTGATAAATCAAAGATAATCGTTATATTAGTAAAACCACGCAATTTATAGGCCAAATCAAAATTTCAAAACTTGCAGTTTGTTTACCTAATGCTTTTTTGGTTTATGCTCTATTTATATTATACTATGTTCTATCGATTAGAAAATAACTGTGATTTATTTTTTCGCCTCAATTTATATCCAGTCTAAGTCGTGGGTAATAAAGATTTGATAAATGAAAAAACATGTTCATGATTAATGATCCACCAACCAGCGTGATATACACACGAATTTACACAAATGATTTTACAGTACTTGAAAAAATATTCTCTATGGTATTACTATGATATTTAAACATAGCAAGTTAAAAAAAAAACTTACATATTGTTGACCCCTCATAAATTGCTTCAGTCGAATTCTCTCGATTCTTTCGATTCTTGTCGAACTTATTATGGGACTCCTGTATATTGTATCTGAAAGCAAACAACTCAAGATGTATACTAACAATATGAAATTTTTGTGAAGCATATTATTTTCATAACATAATCAATTCTAGATTAATAGTATGGGAGTGGACTTCTTTTATTATTTGAAAATTTAGCATTAAAAATGTGCATCGAAAACCATTCCCATATTTGCAGCGTTTAGACAGATAACAAAGAAAAATAACGCAAGGCATTTCTGTGTAAGACCAAATATTGGACCTTATCATTTGTCTACCACTTTTGGTTAGTGTTAATAAGTAAGTTTTATAACTAACGTTATTTGCGTTTGAGTATCTGAAATTAATTGGTTTGGTTAACGTTTTGTTTCTATTTATTTTGAATTTGTTGTTTATTTTCCAATCACTGACTGGATATTGAAGTATGGAACCAAATATTACGCCTGCGCCCTGCACTTCAAGGCATCAACCCTCTAGAAGGGGAGTCTTACACTAATGCCGCCTTAATAACAAACTTTAATAGCCACCTCATTAACTTTAATCTGGTCTTCAAGTTAATACACGATAAACCCGGCCCTATTCAGCGATTGAATAATCCGCGTGCAAAACCAGACGATAATACTTCAAGATCTGCAGATGACAACTGTGAATGAACGAGAACTAGGACCGTCACCAGACCTCTGGCAATGAATTTAATAGTTACTGTTCATCAGTTACTTGTCGTACTACTTGACTGCGACACTCTACTTCCTGCGGGCTCACAGTCTTGGTCCCGGAAACTTATGTGGCGGTTTTGTAGTTAACGATGAACAATTGAGTCTGTGCATGAACTAGAGTTTGGGGGCTGGTTGCTTGCCGCTGCGTCGCCCAGACAATATCCTCTAGTTTATCAATCATTCCACCAGCCGAACTCGAAGTTAATTCCTGGGCAACCTCTCCAGCAAACCGAGACAAATTGCAATGTGCATAAGGCGGCGATGTCACTGGGATATGTCTAAAGTGAAATTACTATAGATAACCGGAGTTAACTTGTGGTCTAAGGACTGGTTTTCAAGAACGGTTTATTTCTCAGTTCTACTAAATGCCTACCTATTCTTAATAGCGGTTTCAACGAAATGGGCTCCGTATACAAGTTTAGAGATATATTTGGAAAGTTAAAAAAATGGTAATGTCTTAAAAATTGTGCTCATAACAACCTCTGAGCAGAAAACTATTTAAACCATTTACCTTCTTATAAAACTTAAGCATGCAATGTGTCGCTTAAAATCCATCTTTTGGAATCGCACTGTCAGCGACGTAGTATGCCATCAACGAATGTTTTTTACATCGTAGACACTTAAGTGGAGGTTCTCATGTAATCGGTTGAAAACATCATTTTTTCCTTTCATATTTTGAAACCTTGGAGTGTATAAAATCAGCCCCTGAAACAGTCTTTTTAATTCTCGCAAATTTTACAGCTTTATAGCCTTTAGTATTCTTCGGTACAAATTTCCTGCATTAGGGCGGCGCAAAGAGATGTGCCTATTCAAATGATAATTTTTGGTAACGCTTTAAATTATGATTGTGAAATTTTGATACACTACAGAGAACGTATAGATCTAGGTCATCTAGGTGCTTATGTTGATTAAATTATTATAGATATTTCAATGAATTCATATAGAAAAGGAGTTTTAATAAGTATCATGTTTCTACCTTCTCTTATAGAGTATTTTACATCGATACAACCATGGATACAACAGACGCGTTTTTCTTGAAACACGATTTTTCAAAATGGCATGCGGGATTACTTTTTAATCGTTTAATGGATCTAGTTATTCTTTTTTCGCTTAGAGAAAATACTTTTACTGGAGGCTGAACCTCATAATAAGTGAAACTTAAATAATTATATAATCTATAACGATTTGAAACCGAAAGAAAACTGTAAAAAATTAATCTTAAATTTCAAACAGAAGCCATTTTGTCCATTTTCAACTTTTTTAACTAGATGGTGGTTTAGCCTCCAACCAATTTCATCTAGTTTGGCAGCGCATTTGAAATTTCGTTTTCTATTTATTTTCATAAGAGCTATATCATGCACGTCGTTGAGACAAGCACGCCGCACAGGATCTGATAGTATCCACTTCTTGCACATAGTTTTTATGGCGCTACGTCTTTTTGTACACTAAAGTATGATAAATATTTTGCCAGAGAAAAAATATTTATAACTCATACAATTTGTTTGAAAAACTGACTCAAAGTTGAGCTAGTTTTTAGGTCTCTACATGAGAACCTCCCCTTAAGAAATTTTCCTGATGCAAAGTGCCCAACGAAGTTCAGCAAGCTTGCAACCCCCTGGTAGCAGTTGCAATGCATATCCAGCACATCTCTTACATTGTGGTTGCCATTTTGTAGTTTAAATAGCTGATATTAAATTTACAGGAAATTTTGATAAAACAGCGATGTCTAAAATACCAATGTTGATCTTTTTATAACACTTTGATCACCATATTGCATCCACTATTTTGGATTCGTAATTCTTTATTCCATATTTAAAGTCACCGAGCCAAAAGAAATCGGGTAACTTGGGCAACAGTAAGATATTCCCGACTGGGCAACACTAATTGTCTCAAATCTAATTAACAATTACAACGTGAAGTAAATTTAATGAATCAAAAAGTGCCGAAACCGTATTTCTTAAAGTTTTTAATCCTCTTTATTAATTTTTTTTATTGTGAGGGGGCTATTAGTTATATGGTATGTTATATGGTATATGGTATGTTGCTATGTGGGCCCCTTGGCTTTCCTGCCTTCGATTTACGTCAACCAGGTTTGATTGTTTGTAATTAGACTGTTACTTAGTTACCGAGATTCGCTATTTACTGTCTTTTTGGGACATCAATCGCCAATATCACAATCTTTCGATAGTAACTGTTTTACCTTAAAACATAACCTACTACAATGGAAAACGTCGACTGCGTTGATAAAGCCTTATCACGTCAGTCCTGACAATTTTATTATCACAGATTAGGTTATGTTGTCAACAAATTTCCTATAATTTTCTTGTATACTTTCCTTAACAAAAGATGTGCGGTTATTCAATCATAAGCACCGTTCAGGCAACTATGATTGAATAACTTGTGAAAGCTTTGAAACTTAAGATTAAATTGTCATTGAAAACCTAAACCTAAACGCTATTTATAATGGTTCTGGCATATAGCAATACTATCCCTTTCCATTTCTGCTCAGAATTTGGGGTTTAATATTGGTAACATCATCGCATTATTGTTATTGTGTAACCGACCTCTAGATTATTATTTAGGAAGGCTGCAAAATCGTTCCTTGTGGGGTATTGATTCTTCTCTTTTTAATCTTTAGATACTTGAGGCGATTTTGACGTCTTTTATTGACGGGTGCGCAAATCTCATCAGCAGCGGTTTGACCAGTTTCCGTCCGCACCCAATCGAGCGTTTCATAATTTTCTAAAGCCGGAATTGATTTAGTTCCCGTCACTTAAGGCCCGTCGGGAAAACTGGGTTAACGTTCAAGAAAAATCCTTGATAGACTTTGTAATCGCGCGGTAGATGCTTGAAGTAAGTAATCACGACAATGATGCTGTTGAATAACGGTTCGTTTGGTAGCATTATCGTTATTTCAGTTTGTAATCCAGAGATTATAGAAAAGTCGTGAGGACTGAAAAAGGAAATCCTAAATTTTAGTTTTATTCAGAAAAGCGTCACTTAAAGATTATCTGCATAATTTGCTTGGAAGATATCATCAATAAACATAAATTAATTTTTTTAGCCATCATAGTTTGATGTCCAATTGTTCTTAAGACATTATATTGTTAAGTTAAAATCACCATCACACAATGTTTTTAGATTTTTATGTTTATGAAGGTTCTTTTTCATTCTCACCATCGTTTGATCTAATGAAATTGATTTGTTTGTTTCTGAAATGTGTGTACTATCCGCAGTAATTGACAATGTGTTTTACTAATTATGATTCATAATTTTTTTTACAGAGCTACCGGCATTTCCTCCAAAAATAAGCGTTGGCAGAAGTCCACTGGACATCGGCGACGTATTGAGAGCAAATTGTTCATCGCCACCATCTAAACCACAAGCTGAACTGAGAATGTCTTTAAATAATCTGGTGGTACGTATATTATGGACGATGTAATTATTCAGTGATTATTGTTTCTGAAAAGCACGTTTTTCTAATATATATATGTGATCTTAACATGCGTAAGTCATCAATCATATCATATCCCAGTAAAAGAAGACGATAAACGGTAGTCCTTAATTAATTTCTCCACACCAAATTAAAAATTAATTATAAAGCTTCATATTTCATTTGCAACTGTAGGACGTTATCATTTTCAAAATTGCAAAGACTGGTGATAATCTAGCTGAAATTATTTAGTCCTAAGATAATCACTAACCACGGTCAATTATTACAAAAGTTAATTATTTTGTTTAAGTTTCATCAAACAATTACATGCCCGGGTGTTTTGTGTCCCAGAGTAGCGAATACATTGGATCAGCGTTTCCCAACCAGGGTTCCGCGGAACCCTAGGATTCCGCGAGATATCGTCAAGGGTTCCGCGGGAAAATAGTATTGGTGGAGATCGGTTAATGGCCACTATACTTACTGACTTTAAATGGCAAGATTATCTGTTCCATAAAAACAAAATAATCTCTAGAAAACAACTCCTGGCAGTTGTTGGTCTCTTGTTGGTCAAAATCTAACAATACTTGTTTACGATAACTTCCACATTCTATCCAAAAGTGTGAAAAACTGAAACTATAATTAGAATTTGCTGCTCATAATGGACTTTAGGAGAAGTTCAGAATTATGGGTTGTAGATTTCAATATGATCTTACATTCCAGATAAGATTACTAATCTACTGCCAGACAAGTTTTGAGCTTCTGTGGCGATACCATTTATCGGAAATCAATAAATATACAGAGTGATTTGCAATTCTAGGCGAATGTTTATATGGCTAATCGCAATAAAGCTATAATGAAAATAAGCTCTGTTTCCAAAATAGCGGGCTGGAACTTGATGTAAAATTCAAAATTTAGAGACGGCATTTAATAAAATAAATTAAGTACAAGTATAATTACAAGAATAAGAAGAATACTTATAAAAGTTTGACAACACAAAAAATCCATTTTTTACTTCTAATTTGGCGTTTTAACATAAAAATTTTGCCTGCGGCTATAATTATCTTGCATTACTGCAGTTTTTAACATTGTGTGTATATATGAGCAAGCTTTTGTTATTTAACCAATTTTATGAGAAAAAAACAATGACGTGTTGTGGAATTTTGATTGTAAATATAGGTACTATTATATTATATTCTATAGAAATCATGTTATAGATAAAATTGTGGTGTACACATATTTACTTGGCTGTTTATTCACAAACTTCATTTTCAGAACATAAATGTCAATCTGAGTAAAATTTTTTTGTATTATTTATTTTTTCAGTTCCTTAAAAATACTGTTGTTTGGAATATTGACAAAACCGAATTTAAAACATTCCAGTTACAGCCGTTTAAAAGATTCTTAAAAGTCGTTTTAGAAGTTTCGGAAAAACCATTTAGAAGTTTCTAATATTATCTTCTTATCAATAGGTGCACATGAAACTTTTTACTCAAAATAAATGATTATTAATTTTTGGATAATTTTATTTTTCCTTCCGATTTTTTAAAATTATTAATGAATTTACTTAATTATTGTAAAAAGTACAGTTTGTATCTCCGTTTTCGTATTTCTTATTTGAATTATCTTTTTCCGTCTTCTGAAGGAAATGAAATAAACAAATAAGTTGGTACACAGGGACAAATATCTGCAAAAAGTTACAGAAAATAATAAACTAGAACACAAAATGCTGTAAAGAAAAATTAACACACCTGATTATTTGATACCAGCTATAGTGCTGTATCTATTTTTTACAAAGCTCATATATCCCTCATACATATTCCTGTAAAAATACAGCGTTGTCACCGTATTTTTACAGAATATTTATGAAATTTCACTGGAAAAGTGCTGTCATTTCACCGTAGAATTGCAAAATTGCTTTACACATTATTGTGTAATTTTTCTTAGGAATGATATTGGGAAGGAGTGAACGACACGCAAGAATTCCACAATAGTAAAAAGGTTGGGAAACGCTGCATTGGATGATCAGCCTTAAAGCTTTCCAAAATATGAGGCAACCAAGTCCATATTTGATAATTAAAGCGCATCTTCTTCATTATTATTTGTACTATCATTGTACAGACATTCCACGCTGTAAGTTTAATGGCTAGACTTTTTACGGTCAGCTCCTACTCTATAACCTAACTTTTTGTAACTCGTTCGAGAATTTTATGCATTTCACCAAGTTTACTTACACCTCTTGTGGTAACTTCCTTCTGTGCAGATAAGCAGAACAGATATGCGGACGCTGAAGAGGAAATATCAGCCAGACTGGAGCGACCTGGCTGCTGAACTACCGTTGACCGAGTTCCACTTCAAGGATGGTACGCTGAAGTTGGAATGCGTGGCTCAGGTGGCAGGGGTATACAGCGAGAACGCGGTGCTGTATCTGGATAGCGCTAGGCATCCAGTTCCTGAGAGAGGTTCGTATTTGTCAAACCGTGGGAAGCGGCCGGCCCTTGACAGTGTATTGCGTCTATTAATAAAGGACGAGCCGGGGTACAAAGTGCCGCGTCGGACAGGGACGGGGAAACAGGACGCGCCAAACGACCGAAAAGATATTTTGCAAATTTCCGTAATCCAGCCTCGAATAACCGAAATGAACGGGCGCGCGCGGCAACTGCGGACAAATGGCCGCCGCCGGCGGCGGGTGTAGCGCAAATGAAACGAATTTGTCCCTATCAGAATGGGACACGTTTTATGAGACGTGAAAAGTGGCTTTCGAAAGAGTACTCTCGTTTGTATATGGCACAAAAAAAGGTATGGAACGTTATATGTTCGAAGCCAGCAAAAGACCTTTATTGCCTCTATATTTTCGTTGCGAGTAAATGTTACAATATATTTTGGCTTTCAACGGAAAATATTTTTAAAAAATCTAAAACCATCCCTCAGTTTTTAACAAGAGGCAAGAAAAGATACCTTGATGGTCGGTTTTAAGCTCTAACGCTTTCTATAACTTTTTTTATCCTACACGATGCGAAAATGTTATTTTCGTGTTGTCTCTATGGAGACACGAAAGATGCTATATGCCAGCCAGCCCCAGCCCGGCCGGTAATGAGCATTTTTCGGCGCTAGCCACGAAAATTCAATAACTCTGTTCAATCAGAACACAGCTTTCTAGCCCGTTTGACGTTTGTGATTATAACGTCAACGGATTTTATTTGTCAAGAGCGAATATGTCGGAGATTAGTCTTTAGAAACGGGTGATTTTATTACGATATCGTAGTGTACGATAAAAAATTATGTGTGCACCACGCCCAGAAAGAGGTTTTCCGGGTCTCAAGAAGTGCGCAACTCTTCTCTCGGCCCGGTAAAGAACCACTTTCTCGGATTGGTACACAATATAAAATTAACTGGATAAATGACATAATGTTTGTTTAATAATTAATCAAATTTTTTTAAATAATCATTCGAACGTTTATTTTAGCACACTTAGACAATTACTATGACTCTTATCCGCGTTGCTTTTTTAAATGTATCAAACTTTAACTATTTTTTCAATGTGAAGAAGTGCAAACTTTTGGTTACTTTATTCCTAGTCTACGAAAAGAAAACCACCGGATTCAAAATCGAAAATAAGGTTAATTTAGTCTTTTAGTAAAAAAAGTCAGTTTGTTTTTTTTTTTCATATTTTTATCCCTGTTTTCACAAAAACTGGACTCAATTCAGAATGTTTGGCTTCAGATTCAGATTCTACAAAAAAATTTACCACAATCACTATTACTTTCTTCAATGTGGGCATATACAATAACACACCGAACGTTTTCAACACTTTTTAAAAGCTTTAACGATTTTTTAATTTTTTTTTACCTAACGAAATTGAGTTAATGCAATATGAATGTAACAGAAGTTAATAACGAGTCAGTTACTGATTTTCTAAATTGGCTTAAACTTACATCGTTAGCGAAAATGTGAACTTTGTTAATTAACAATTACTGGATTACCGCTTGACATAAAAAGAAATCTTGTTCGTATTAGTTTGTAGTTCGAACTGGTATTGATTTCCAATTTTATTAAACCTGAAGAAAAAAGTAAAAAAAAAATTGGCATAGAAGGAAATGAAATTTCATTCATTCATAGTTCATTCTATACGCGTCTACCTATACGTAATTATCTTCCTATGGCATAACACAGTCGTAACGATAACCCGTATAACTGTGAAGACAGGAAGAGGAAATACAATCGATTGCCCTTTGTGAGAAATGGTAGCTTCGTGTATTGGAGTTGACTGTATTCCCAAGAGGGATAATTCAGTTTCACGTATTTATCTGTTCTGGAGTATCCGAGAAACAAAATTACGTGCTGTCCATATTTTCCCCAAAATTAAAACAACCACATAACTAAAACGACGTTATTATATTTTGTTGCAGTGAGTTATGGACGAGCTTCCTCTACAGTCAACATTAACAACTTGGTCCATGTGCTAGCATTAATCAGCTTCAACCTAATCATCAATTAAGTGTCTAACTATCACCGCCCAATAGGAAGAGACTGCATGAAGGTAGATAACTTCAATGAAATATATTGAAAGAGTCGATGTATCTTTGAGAGAGTTTATTCTCAACGCGTTTCATTTTATTACAAAATGACTTACTTACTATTAAGACCTCTAATAATAAGACGGAATAAGGGTATGGTAGTCTTAAGATCTGTACGTATTTGTATTTGTTTTTGTTATATGTACATAACGTACAGATACTGTACACCAATTTCTTTTACTTTTATCCAGTTCCAGTGTAGTGAATTTATGTGCAAGATCTGGTCAAATTCGTCAAATTGTCATGAATCTAGATATATTCTAATTTTTCTTCTAGTATTTTCTAACGTTTTCCAACTTTTTACTAGGATCAAAATGGTCGACCACTGCTTTGTTCACAAACGCTGCCTTTTTCTGTCATAAAAAATTTAGGACGTTCTTGTTGTTTGTCAATCTTTCGTAGCATGGTACCCTCTGGAGTGGTCTTCCTGTAGTATCGCCATGACTACACCCAATACTCATTAAAATCTCCATTGGCAGTGTCAATTTCGACTCTTTCATAGTAGGAAGAATATTTTGTAGTCCGAAAGATGTTGGTAAGACACAACTACCTACGAGTGATAACTTTATCAGAAACTGTCTAAAAGCAACACCAGTCCTGTGACAAGAATTTGATGGAAAGACATATCTGACGTCGGAGTAGATCATCCCCCATATTTCAACAACCATTTCGGCTATATGACTAAATTCTGGCTGTATCTTTTCCTCATATGCATGTCTCTGGAATTGTTTTAAATAACACCTACATCGTTACCCTTCGTAGGTAGTTCTGCATTGCAAGTGGACATTAGAGTTAGTGTTATGTGATAATGATGGCGATGTCAAAAAATACCACTCGAAATAGTGGTAATAAGTTGCTAAAAGGCATATACTGTGGCGTCACCATTAAGTTCATCCCATGCTCAGTACTTCCTGATGCCTTTTAAACATAAAACGCCTCTCCGAATGCATTAAAAAGACTAGATGTATAGAATTTACCAAAGCCATAAATGTTGGTTAAATCAGCGAATATTGCGGTTTTAAGAACCGCAGGAAAAGTGCAGGTGGAAAGGAAATACCTACGAGTGGTAAACCTTTGCATAGTCTGCAATTTTAATCCGAGATAAAATGTTGGAATTAAGTCTCTTATTGGGTACTAGGGTTGCCGTACTCGTAAATGTATAAATGTTTTTTTACTTCAATAATAACAGACGGACAGAACTAGAGAAAAGTTCCTACCTTTAGATCCAGATATTTCAGTTATTTTTCAGGATTTTTGCATCTACGCACAAAAGCATATTAAATATTTTTTTTTAAATTGTGGTTTAATTAATTACCGTAAATATTTTCAGATAATTGACCATTTGAATGAATGATGTTTATAAAGATGATCCTCTAAATTATTGATTAAATTCTGGGACAGTGCTTTGTAAAATAAAACAATTTAAAGTAAGATTCCCCGCTCTACTCAAGATGTCTTCGCAAGGAGTTTTTGAATAGTGGCAACCCTAGTAGGTCTACTAAAACTAACTCCACCGTGGAAGATATTCCTTTAACTGTTTTCTGATATTCAAGGATTTGATGCTTCTGATTTTTAATATACGTTTTTAAAGATTGTATAATTGTAGATATAAACCCATCGTTATAACTATACATACTTTAATGTGCGTGTGGATCTTGATTAATTTATACACGTATATATAATATTATGTGTTTCTTTAATGAAGCCAGTTCCTTGCTAACGTCTACGTGAAGATTCTTTGGATATGCTTCGTTTTACGATTGGTGGAAACGTCGCGTCGTTCTGATTTGATTACAAGACTCAATGCAGCGTATTCAACTGAGGTCGCCATTGAAGTCTGCTATGTCTTTTTGGTCTCTTTATCCGCACGGTTCATCTGTAAAGCACTACGTAAGCGCGGAATGACGAATAAGTTTCAGCAATGCACTTAGCACGGAACTGGTTTTCTACGATTTTCCTAGGACTTCTCGCACATACTACTCGCAATTTACGTTACTGTACACAACCAACCCTAAAGACAACCATTTATATGAAATAACTGTGATAATTCCCAATAAATGTATATTACGTAGGTACGTTTGAGTTTTTTTCATCGAACAGCCAACCAACCTAAACCTCAAGGGTATTAGGTAAGTCAATAATTAATAATTAATAATATTAATAATTAATTTATTATTGTACACAGTCCATATTGATATGGAGAATTAAGTAAAGTAAGCAAAATTAAGCAAAAATACAAATTTAAAGAAAAAAAACTCATCAATATTCGCGTAGTTCTTTTATGTCAATGAACCCTTTAAACCTACTCCTACTTTGTTGAAGAGTACCCGACGCTTTTCTCGACAGTCAGTGTCTGATTGCGTTCAAGTTTGTCGTACCACGACTAGATGAGGAGGGTTGTACAATCGCTAGCAGTGGGAGAGAGATAGAGTGAGACAAAGAGAGAGAAGATCACAGCTTTCTACGTCGGAAGGTAAGTTCGTAAATCAACATCGATCATCCTATCAATAGTCTCTATACAGAATAAAAACGATTCATCTTCATCTTGCAGTAATGTAATTTAAAATAATCCCTTTGGAAAAGAACCAAAAATGATGTGACTTCTGAAAACTTTAAACCCAAGCATGAATTTTTTATATTTTTTTCGGAGTATGGCGGTTTCAAAGCAATTGTGTTTTCTCAAACCGTTATAACGCAATTAACATTATGTTTGCAATGGTGTTTTCAGTGTAATCAAACTATGTGAGTCTGAGTTTTGAGGCAATCAGTATAAGAAAAGTAAAGTAAACGAAAAAAATCTGGTTAAACAACTTCAATAAAGAAATTTAAAATCTACTAACTGTATCATCGTCAAAGATATCATCGTCTCTTATCTAGATGGGAACTCGAAGTGAAATCATCGTCTTATTATGCTGTACTATGAAGCTTCATTATTACAAAATAACCATGTTATAATAAAAAGCTACGTTCTAGAAATTATGAACGGCGTAAGTCTAGGCGGTGTAATTAGGGCGAAGTAATAAAGGCAATTAGCAGTATTACATAAAATGTGTATAGGGACGAGATTAGTAGCCACGTCGAGTTCAAAATACGGCCAGAGGGTGGAAAGGATTATTTTGCATTTGGGATGGGGTGTGGCTGCTCGGTACGGTGTCCCTGGCTACCCTGTTGTTTGTCATAGTTGTCGTCGGCAGCGTCCCTATAAATTTCTTACCTAATTATTGTATATGAGAACCGGTGGTGTTCTGCTATCGAAATTTGAGACGCAAGATGGTATCCATCGCAAAATTTCATTGAATTACTTATAAATCTGAATGCGTTTCTCAAAATTGACGACAAATTGGTTGATTTAGTCTTCAAATAAATTAATACTTCATTGTGAGTCAAACTAAATTAACCATAAAATAAATTGACAACTAAACATTAAAGAACAAAGCTCAGAGTATGAAAGGTGCACAATAGCGGCTTTTATGACGTTAATTTAGCGGATTTATTGGAGACACATCAAAGTTTACTGTAGACGTGGCGTTGAGACGTCGTCTTCGTTTTTTTCTTCTTCGATATCTAGACGTCGGGTCATCTGGGCTTTCCTCCGAGGGATGAATTCTGCACACGTAGCATGGCGTGTTCAATTTTCTCCCAGGATGACGGGATGTTGTTTTATTATAGACATTGCGAATTTAGAAAGCAATAGATAATAGCGGAGATCATCCCCGCCATTTGCTGCAAGATATTTATTTCGTGCCTTGTAATTGGATTCGGTTGCCCCGGGCCAGACGACGTTCCTCATTTCGCAGAAACGTCTTCACATACAAAGCAGCAACTGGTTTTTTTTTTAGTGAAAAAAAAATACTTGAATCATAAATACTAGCCCAGGCAATGGCCAATTTTAGATGGAATAAAAATACTCTGAGGCAGGGTAATATAAACGCCGAATAAGCAACTTACTAAGCAGTTCCTTTTTACTAGGCAAGTACTTAATTTACTTTGCTGATCTCTGTAAATTTTTAGTCTGCGAGTACTTCTGGGGATTTTCGTATTCGACAGTTGTCACTAGGCCTCTACAATTGACAAGTGTCAATAAATACAGTACTATTTTGTGCGTTTCACGACGTTTTGCGATCTTCAGGGTTATGTTTAAAATTCGCCTACTGATATATCGGAGATGCCACTGTTTACCGAGAGATTAGCGACTTCGTTTGAAGATTTGAGTTTTTGGTTAGAATTTTTCATCTTACAAAGGAAGGAAACTTGTGCTGGACTGGAAACCAATAAGCTTGTGAAGTCTTACCGGCAAACTGCACTTGGATTAAGCGGCGACCTCAGCGTTAGGTTTGCCATTTAACCCAATAAACCTTAATTGGAAATAGAAATAGAAATTAATTTTTGCTTTGTACAAAGTAATGTCAGACAGGAAAAATAATAATAATAACAACAATATATTGGACGTTTAACTATCTATTTGAAGTTAATAAAAGTGCTGCTCTTCTGTAGCCATCTGCTGTAGAACCACTCGGACTTCATCCAGGTTGTACGGTGGGTCATTATAGAAGGTGTTCTTGAGCACATGTTTTAATGTTCTGGATACTGACTGTTGTTCGATAGGTAGATAGTTGTATAATTCGAGTGGAATTCTCAGGAAGGCAGTAGAATGATTTTGGTTCAAATGTCTAGTTACATTTGGTTTTGAATAAAAAATTAATAACGATATCTTAATTTCAGGTTTTTGTGGAAATCTTCAAAATCAAAAATCATTGCTTAAATTTCATTTCAGATAATCTCCACTAATGAGCGAGATCCCCATGGTGAGGCTCGAAATTAAATCACCCGGTATAGCAACTTTTAAAAATTACATATTTTCTTCGAAACATTTTTAGGTCAATTCACGATTTCATTCTTGTCTCGTTTTTCAATGAAAAAGTAATACCTAGGTGGCTGTGTGTCGCTAATTAAGAATAGGTAAAGAATTTCGACATTTTCACTGCAAATAACATCTATAAAATGTAGGTATACCCGGTGGTTTACATGCAACATAGGCATTTATGGGTAGTTGCTACGGAGAAAAATTTGAACCTCTAAGAGTACCTAGATAACACGATTAATTACCTTTAATCCGAACATAAACAAAGTTTATTCAACAATATTTGTAGAATTTACAAACCTAAATGGCAGTAACTTCTCGATCCATTTCATTCGTCTGACTTAGGAAGGTATATGGTAAATTATTTTAGGGGTTGTAACTACGCTCGTAAAATAACCCACCAAGCTGCTATTTTTTTCCGTAAGTCGATTTCTCTAATGCATTTAGAGGCAAAGAAGTTTTTTTTGTGAACAAGTTTACGACCATTCACCAGTTTTAAAACATTATTTAATAAGAAAACAATTGACCTATATTAATGTATTATTTAACACAATACAAAGTTTAACCACAGCAATTAGTGGGAGATCTGGAGGATATACACTTAGTCCAGATTAAATTGGTTTAAATGTTTCTTGCCTTGTATTTAGTAACACATGTAAAGGTTAAAGTTTTTGGGAAACGGGGGCTGTGTGCCAACTGAGACGCAATTAAAAAAATTAGTCAACTTCTTTTATTAAGGTCAAATATTTTGCGGTTAATTTACTGCTTCCTCAGGAACTAGAAGTCAACAGTACAAATTACACATAAAAACTTCCTGGAAAGATGTTATTACCATGAACAATAGTTTAATTACATAAATACATCATCTAACCCCATGTGGACGCAGGCGATGCACAGATACAACGGTAATCTCCGTAAGAACATAGATGTTGATGCTGGTTACAGAAAAGCTAAAAAGTACAGTAATTATGTTTATTCACATTGGCACATAAACGAAAACCTACAACAAACAACAGCATAAAACGCGGGTGACACAAATCAAAATAAACGGAGACAAACTGTCAGACAAGATAAACTCGAGCGAAGCTAGGCGCAGTTATGGTGTTTAACACGAGAGCTGACAGTGAGTCATCGCTTAAAATCGTAAGAACAGCCACACGAAAAAGCGTGCTGTTTCTTTCTAACGCACTAGTAATGGTCTTTAAAAATCGATGACTCATTTTCAGTTCTCGTGGTTTGACCTAGTACCAGCCCGACAGATAACAAGTCAAGAACGAATGGAAAAAACAACCGGCGACAACATTTCCAACCTTAAAACATTAACTCACTCAAGTCAGTCAACCCCACGGAGCACTCGTTTAATAGTCTATCATGGTCATGCTTAAGATTATTAATATGTTGGCGGAGGCTGTGCTGAGGTCCTCAGTGTCAGATCTTAAACCTTCATTGAACCTTAATAAAAGAAAATGTCAAAATTTGTCGAGTGCGTCTCAATCTAAGCAAGATTTTGCTGCAAATGGTAAACACATTCTGAAAAAATTTAGGAATGCTTGCACGACTCCGGCGGCCTGTAACCAAGCTCCAGTTGGGTACATGACGGTTTTTTTATTATTACACCATTATTTTAAAAAAGAATGGTAACATGTTATACATTGCGGAAATGAGAAAAAAAAAGTCTATCGGAAAATGCCAAAATTCAACATGGCGCCGCCACCTTTGATGTTATTTCAAATTAAAAAATGACACTGCGTTCCTTGTTAAAAAGTACCTGGAGAATGTTTTTGTTTCTAATGACTAAAAAATTAAAAACGATGTCTTAACATTTCAGTTTTTTGTGGATAGTTTCAAAATGAAAAAAGATAGCTTAAATTTCTTTTCGGATAATTTATTAGCACAAAAATACGAAACTTTGCCAAATTTAAACATAGGCTCTATCTCCACTAATAAGCGAGATCCCCATGGTGAGGCTCGAAAGTGAATCACCCGGTATATTCACGTCAACGAAATGTACTAAAATACAAACTTTTTACTTCTCTGGATTGCAACCTTAGTGACTTTATTAGCGCTTTATTTCTGGTCTAAACCTATATGGTCTGAAGAAAGTATTCCTAGTTTTCATTTAACTTAATGATTTTGATAAAGCGGAATGATTATCTCCGTCCTAACTCTCAACTATGAAACGACTTGACATCCTTATTTTAAACGGGCACTTTAAAGCGATAAAACTTTTAACCTCAGACTCCTTCGTCGGTGTATGATATTACGAACGTTATTAGATATTGCCAGACCGGATGGAAGCCTGGCGAACGCCCTGGAGATCGGGAATTCCCTCATATTCTCGTTTAAAACTAACGTTATCGTAATATACGCAAAAAAGTCTCAGTAACGGTATCTTATGAAAGAATTCTCTTTGCTCTCGAAGACCAAGCAAAGCGATATCAAGAGTTAGATATCTCGGCGCGGTAACTGAACAAAAATCGATGTAAATAAGGCAACAAGAGCTGCAATACATTTTTGGTGGAGGAGCCTACAAGTTACGATTTGTTTGAAAAAATCTGTCGTCAAGAGGGTAAGTAGCAGTTGTAGATATTTCGGTTATCTTAAGAGATGTTCTATATACAGTTTTAAAAACTTACAAAAATCATTTTCGTGTAATTTAGCAGTGTAATTTAGCAGCACCTTATGTAATAAAATATATTCAATGCGTTCACATGTGATGTGGAAGCAGTTATCCGTCGGACATATTTTTTCTCCGTTATATACGTCATTGTCCGCGGCACATTGTCAATTTGTCACGAAGATTTATTTACGCGAGCTTTTCCGTTTTTGCGAGCCTGCAGCGCCGCGGCGCTGGAAAGACAACGTACTACTCGAGGAGAGCGGCCGCAGCGAGCGGCTGCGGCGCAACTCTCGGCTCTCCGTTCTTTTCCATGTTCTTTTCCAGTCGCCGCGCCGATGTATGTGCTATTTTTCAGATAATTTATCTCTTTTCCTTACGCGAGGTGCACATCCAATTTACGAAAAGCTTATTTTTAGTCGCGAGGTTATATTGGTAATTTTAGCGGCTGCAACGCACCGCATAAAGGATAGTTTTTACCATCTGGAACGTCTCGGAAAAGTTCTTATTGTATCTATCTTCAATTATTACTTTTGTCATTCAGTTCCGTATCAATTTTTCAAATGGGTAACTCTTAGATATTGCAACATAATGCAATCTTATTATGGCAAATATCGGACTGACTTACCAGAGTCTAAACGCAATTTACCTGGATTTGTATTAGTCATATAAGTTGATATATTCGCAGTGCCCTTCGCCCAAATTAACTTATCCTATAAACGAACAAAACAAGAACCATTGTTGTAATTAATAAATGTAACATACAACCGTGCAGTACCGAGAGAAATACACATATTAGCATAGTAACAACTAGGCCCGCCGTAAGCGGTGCACCCCATTCGGGTGGCACCTTCAAGGGGGTGCAAATGTAGGAATCTAATCATTTTCAAAACAATTTACAATATCAGTAGACATTTCATTTATAAATTGTGTTTTTTTTCTCAGTTATGCGTTCTTGTACAATCCCAATACATGATAACAGTCTACACAGCCACTTATTGGCTTCTAAACATATTGTTGATATCCAGTAGAGGCTAGTAGATGGCGGATATAACTGGAGGATGGCGGGGTTATCGAAGTTATATAAAAAAAATTTAATATAGAAGAACCTAAATATTTGCTTTAAGAAAACGATTGTTTTGATTTAAGACAGTCGTTGTTTTGAAAATATGTAAAGGATGCCAATAGATAGAGCTTTAGTTTCTCGTCGTAAGAGGGATTTCCTTGAGGGTATATAACCACATCCATGTCTATGCGGCACCAGTGATTGCGGTATTATATCGTCAATATAGAAATGCTCTAGTATTGATGGAAAAGAGACTAACAGGGGACCCTAGGTGGCTCCTCTAGTTGGAAGATAACAATTTTTGGATAAGTTAATTGTATTCAATGTAAAGTATTATTGCTTTCATAATAACAAGTTTAAAGTAAGACAACCGGTTAAAACAACGGTTTTCTTCAAAGAACGATATATATTCTAGCGTATATATAAGAGTATAGTAACTACATTTAGTTTGTTAGTTAGTTAAGATAGTAGCATTTCTGCTACTATTTAGTACTATGTAGACTGTTTACAAGTGAACAAGTGAACCAATATGTCAAAGTAATATAATCTACGCACATATTCAAACTGTCAACAGATTTCCAGTACGAATTTACAACGATCCTTGACCAAAAATTAAACTTTCTAGGATCATCGCTGCACAAGGTAATGTTAGAGGCGAAGTGGACCGAGTTTTAATAAATTTGTTCTACAACTTGTTAACAGAGACAAATATTTAATTAATGCAGGTCGTCCTGGCGGAGGGCGGAGGGCGGAGGGCGAGGACTCAGAAGATGTTCGCTCGTTCACCAACGCTGCCTGCCATTATTTTCCTCGGCGGATCAAAATTATCCGCTAATTAATCGAACACTTTCTCGGGCCCTGTCGCCGACAAACTTAATTAGCTGACGCCGCGCCAGCGCTCCTACCGTCTACACTGTCTACAGCGAAAATTACCGTAGGACCTCAATATTAACACCAGACGCGACCGATGCTCCTTCTAATACTACAGTAAATTTGTAACCGAATACCTGACAAGATTGGGCTTGGCAATTGGTAATGTATGGGATATACATAATAATAATCTATCCGAGACTGGACTAAGGACTATGTTTTGGAATTTGAGCAATTTTAGCAATAGCTTATCTAGTCCTGCAATTCCTTGTTATTGTGACTGGAGCAACTTGAAACCAAAATCACGACTGTGACATGGGAAATTCCAACAAAAAAATATTTACTGTATAGGAATTCAAGATAAAATTAACCATTGTAATTTTGATCAATGGATAATATAATATACATTATATAATATATGAAAAAACACAAGAAAGTCAAAAATAGATCTGTCAAAAAAGTGTTAAAGTCATATCATAAAACAACATTTTAATTTGACTTTAGTAAAACTTTAAAAATACCTTTGTTTCATTATTTTTTAAAATTTTTTATACTTTTTTTCTAGAAAAATGGCGACGTTTTTAGAAACACAACGATGTTTTTAAAATAATATCTTTTTTTATTAAAACAACTTTTTGTACTTCAAAAAGTATTCCTGCAGCAATAGGCATTTTATACAATTTTTTATCGGCTATCAATAAATATGAATTTTCAATATTATTGATGACTCAGTACTATATGCGCAATACAAAAAATCTTTGTCCAATTCAAAAAATATTTGAGCAATGCAAAAAATACTTGTGCATTAAAAAGAATAATTGTACAATAATATTATGTATATAAATTTTAGTCAGAATAAATAATTGTTCATTTATATATTTGAATGTTCGTTTCATAATGTATTTGTAGGTACTCATAAAAAATAAATGTACCTACAATACAATCGCTACCTCTATAAAAATATAACGAGCAGCTTAAAAAATACCTACTAGTTCATTGAAAAAAATATATTTCCCATGGTTTAAATACATCCGCATCTGAAAATTTTGTGTGCGCATTTAATTATCTAAATTGTACCTTGAAAAAATTATAATGTGCTCTAAAAAGAATATATTGTGCATTAAGTTCTGCAACCTTTAGCGTACATACTGTAAACGCGTAAGGTATGGAAACATGGGAAAATCTGAGATTTTAAAAATCCTTGAAGTCGATTTTTAATTGTTAAAATACTCATCTTTGTGAAAAGTTCAATTTTCGACCTTCAATTGTTACTGAGTTATAAAAGGCATCGACCTTTGTAAATGGCAACGGCATTTTTTTCGTACTTAATATGGTAGATCATTTAATGTGTAAATGGCTTCGGAAACATTAAAATACATAAAACACATAAAAAAAAATTAAGAGGAAAATGGACTGTAAATTCAGTATGAAACGCCTTTTGGGTTTAAATTAATTGATCTGAAAACTAATCTAATAAAATAATCTAAGTAGAAAAAAAACGATTTTAAAAAATGCCTGCCACCTTGAATCCATTGTCCTAGAAACCTCAAAATGGTCGCATGGTAATCCTTAATCTAAGTCCGCAAACCTACAACTCCTAATTTATATTCAGCGCACATTCCATAAAAAAAATAATATCAATCCTATCCTAATTTTCAACTTTTTCTTGAAAATTTTAATATGTAAGGCCATGATCTTGTAAATTACCTTTAAAACTATTAGCAGATCTATCAATATCAGGATAAACAAAATGGGGGGTTGCCATTTATAAAAAGTGTCGATGACGTCATAAGTCGAAAATAATTGAATTGTTATTTAACATAATATTTAGGGTGAGTAATTTGAAATAATTAATAAGGTTTTATATCATTGAAAATACGTATCATTTTGAATTATTGTTAAGTGTCAAAGTAATTTTCTGCTAATTCATCGAACAATTTAAACTTCTAGGGATAAAATATTTGAATTATTAAAAGTTACAGTACGGAAACATGGTTCAAATTATACCCAAAAGGAATGATTAGAAGAGTGAATGCGCATTATCGCTAATTTCGATTAAGATATGAAGCTGCATATCAACCGTAATTTTGTGGCGACTGTCGATTGCTTATTTTCCGATCCGGATACTTGTCTTCTATACTGTTGAATACAGATTAAAAAATCCTACTAAAATAAAATTATAGGTGTGCTATTAGAAACAAGAATGGTTGACGTCATATCAACAAATGCAATAATAGAAAAATCTGAAAATATCTTCTTCATATGCGCTCAAATTTCCACTTTTGAACCCCTTTTAAATTTTTCCTCTATCGCAACGATTAACGTAGTTATCGGTATTATCCGCTACTCAATTACCAGCCAGTATGTTGTCAACTTTTCTAACATTTGGTATAATGCGCGTTCACAAAGCTGTCGATCGACATACAGTCGTTTGCATTAATCAATTTTAGTGTCTCCGAAAAGAATTTCAATAAACTAATTTCGAACATAAAATGAAATGATCGACACGTTCGCAGTGTTAGCATCAAATTGAAAGCAGTGCTGTATGTAAATTATGCAGTTAATCGTACTCGATTTACGAGTTCTGCCATGGACGGTTTCTGCCAATAATTAAAAAGTGCATGTCGCGGCACCAGCGCCTGATGGAATTGGGTGGAGTGCCACCTAGCGGTACGACAGGTGGTGCGTACCGATTTGCAATTTCATTAGTCATTATGCCGCTGCGAGCTTCGTATGCAAATGAACCGAACGGACGGTTCGATAGTGTAAAAAACAAACACTTAAATCGAATACATGCGCGTCGCACGAACAGAATATTATTGCCCGTCGGGGCTGAACATAGTAGTGTATATTAGATGGAATTCGATTGAAACGCCTCACTACGAATACGACGTGAAATGAAATTTGTTCTGTAAGTTGCGAAGTTTTTGCGATATTTTCGGAATGAAGGTATAATATAGATTATTAGAATATAGATTGTATATATGTAAACATCATTTTGACTTCATTTTTAAGGTGAACACTGAAGATCCCTTCAGCCAAACAGATCAGCTATATTATAGCAATGATGAATAATTTCACATGTGACCTCAACCGAATTGAAGGTACTAATCTTTGTTTCTATGATAAGCCATTAGTGATCCACCAAAATATTTATCAGAATTTGGGCGGATACAAAGATCGTCGAAAAATCACTTGTATAAACTAAGTATAATATTAGTGATAATTATGGTGGATGCGCCGAGAGATATAATCCATATAGAGATAGGGGTTGAAAAAAGTTTACTGCATATTCTAAAACGTTATATGATCATTGATAAGTATGTAAGTTAGAAAGTTTAGTACAGACAGAGGAAGAAACTAGTTTCAATGAAAGAAACCACCAATTAATTAGTTTATCAAACTGTTTTCTGTGTCGCGCAGAAGCATTTTCAAAATGCGGGGATTGACTTGGCCGTTGCCAATCGCCAATCCCAGGCCAATAGCCCAATAAGCTGTACATCGTTGACCCTTTGTTCAATCGTAATAAAACCAACACCTTTCGACTGCCAACTTCTTAAACTATAAGAATGTCGAAAAGTCCGATCGTGAATACCTATAATTAAAACCTAATACACATACTATCTGAGTGTATTAATATGAAATATTTGATTGATAATAACTTTATTTATAATGTGATGAGAAATATGAAATACTTGAATAAAAAACTAATTCTATTCAAGCGTATAATAGTTTATACTATAGTATATAATAATAGTAATAGTATTTCTAATAATTGAATTTTATACATAATAACACCGAACAGATAATAAGAATAGCCATTTTTTTATTTTAAGGAAATAGTTCTATTATTTAGTCTATTATTTCACTTTTGTAAAATTGCACGCGAGGAATCGTAAACGTGATTCAAAGCAGTGACCTTTGAGGTAGAAAACGAGTCGTAATTAATGTTACATGAAAAAAATAAAACATATACGTATACTACAAGATGAAAAAAATACGCCTGAAAAACCTTACACATAGGTATTATTGTTGGTACATTCTCCGCGTAGATGTATATGTATATATACATATATATTCCGCAAATGTCTTTGACAAATATAAAAAGGAACCATAAAGAGTTGAAATTGAAGGTATAGCGGGCTAGCGGTCATATTTCATACGTGCGGAGCGAGCGGCAGAAACATGCTGCCCGTAAAAATATTTTTTTACAGTCCACTAAAGGCGATATAAAAAGTGCGCGTAAAACGTTATCTCGCGCGGGACATACGTACCGCTGCTACGCCATTAACCTTAAGGCCCTTGACGCCAGTAACGAGATTGTTATTGCAGTGGCGCGAGTGCTGCTCACACACACACACACACACTCGGACGGGAAACAAAAAGTAAATGATCGCCCGAGATTTTGGTTAAACAAGCCATAATTCAAGTGGAACATTATCTAAACGAATTATCTGCCTTGTTTATTGGAGTAGCATAAACCGGCCTATTAACGCAATTTATGGTATTTTGACATTGCGATAAAGCAAACCGGAGAGCGACGCCCTGTCTCCGGCCACTCTCTTTTTCTATTATTCCCGCGTCGAGATGAGAGAGTCAAAAAGCTACAGATTAAATAAACCGTACCGGGGTGGTCAACCGTAAATTTTAATTAAAGGGTACACGGCCAGATGGCCCTGTTGGACCTTTCTCGTGTAATTAAACTGGATATTATAGTATAGGGACTGTTTACAATTATCTATTATTTACGTCCGCCCCTCTTCGCCCCTATATTTTAATCAGCATTCTACACCGTGCTGCAATACTCCCGTGAGTATCCGGATCTGTTTCACCGGTAGGCTGATTTAACCATGGGGCGTGCTTTACTATCATATCAAAGGGCAGATATATTCTGCGTTAGAACAAAATACATAAATGCAACAAAATAATATTTATATTTAGGGCGGAGATCAGCACACTTGTTTCCAAATTGCCTTGGTCTTCCACTAAACCCCTTACGCAAACTAGAACTAAGACATAATTGTACCAATAATATAACAATAATTCCGAGGACTTATCAAAACAAAAACAAACAAAACAATTACTCAAGAGTCTAATTACACGTTATTACAGCAAATCCAACTCAACAAAACATCGCACATGCCCATAAGAAAACAAAAATTAAAACAGCCTCCGATGTGCGCTCAATGCCTAAAGTCCTCCCTGTTGAGCAAACAGACAACACTTCACCTTTCCCCCAAAACTGTTTAACGATAATTTTTTCATATCTTTCCTGTGACCATGTGACTGACCTGGTAAGAGAATTACCGTTTATACAGCTCAGCACGATGGGCAGGTGGAGCAAACAAACCCCTGAATCTTAAATTAAGGTTATGGACATCCGTTCTCCTCTTGGATAGCAACTTATGATATAATATTGCTGCATGCAACAAGTGTTATCCATGTTCAACCACCCCAAGTCGCCCAGCCCATTCGATACATGATCATACTTCCTCAAACTAAAAACAAACAGAACACATGCATTTTGGACACGCTGAACACGCCTATCCGACGCCGTCAGGCAAGGACCGTACACGGTATCACAATATGAGATCTTTTTACTATTCACAGTAGATATAGTGAGATATTGTCAAAACATCTGCATTTGACACTACCGGTACTGCACTAGACTGAAAATATTTGGAAAATCCTGGCTTACTATTTAGTATTATATCAATCCAGATGCGACCGATCTCGATCAAATAGAATTTGCTCTTGCAGCTAAACTATTAATTTAACCAAAAAATGTCGAAGAGATAAATTATTCAGAAGTTCCTCTACTTTAATTTATTATTTAATTATTTTGATTCATTTGCAAAATCATTGAAAAATGCTTAGAGGAAACGTGCAGTTCCTTTGGACCCTTTTGAATCAAAAGCTTTTCAGCTCTAAGTTTAGTCATGAAACCTTCAGTAGTTTCTCTCATCTCCACAAAAATCGAGTACACACATACACACACAGACATTTTTTGTACCTTGGTCAAAAATGATCAGGAGACCCAGAAAGACCTATTTCCGCTAAAATCTCATTTTTTTTCGGCACGATTGCAATCATAGTGCGTATGATAAAGTAAAAACTGTTAAAAGCGATATGGGTTGCGTATTTGAATTGATTAGTAATATAAAACGAAATTTCGTCCATCTTTTTTTAGTTTTAAAGATATAAAACAAAAACTTTTCATTAATATATAGAAAATGGGAATATACAGACGGGACGTAAATTTTTAAATCTTATTTGGAGAGAAAGGCCCCTGGTTCAAATCCAGGTGGTGACTGTAGTTTTTAATTTATTTAAGATTTTACATCTCGCCTGTATATCACATTTTCTGTACATCTAATTGCATGATCATTCTTTGTGAAAAGGTTTTTCAAGAATTGTTTTCAAATATTTAATTAATTCCATTAAGAGTAGAAACTAAAACTAAATTATTCGGTTTATTATTGATTTTTTCAAAACGTAACCGTTTTCATATATTTTCGAATAAACAATATTACCAATCATTCTGGCGGAAAAACGGAACCATTACATAGTAAAACAAATGAACCAGCAAAGAAACAGTTCTCTGATAAAGATATCAGTGAAACTTGGTATTTAGCCACGGGACTGTTTTTGTTGTCTTGGGGATCAAAATTGATAATCGATGGGTTTTTGTGTTCAGAATGGTGGGAATATCGAAGAAAAAGGCATCAAAAGATAGACAAAAAAAAAACATATCAGCCTATAAATGATCAAAAACATTTAATTTTTGTGTAGCTAGCGACTGCTGTGTGTCAAAAAGCATTTTTAAAATGCTGAATAAATCTAAGATAAAGAAATATGAATTTAAAAAACAATTGACAATAAAACACTAACTGTCATTTTATTTCACCCAACACAGTGTAACACCATTTTAAATATTTAAATATTGTTTGGAACTTTCTTATTCTCTAATCCAAAAACGCGATGACAGATCAACTCTGTAATTTTTATCTATATGAAGAAAACAAGTATATAAATTCCTAGTACTTTATACGAAGAACTATAAGTAAAATACGTATTATCAGTTTATTGCATCTTCCCAGACATTGAGTATGTCTATTACCTCGAACTACAATTTCTGCTAAACTAATTGGAGCAAAACCGAAATCACCCGGGAATTAAACTTATCGGGGCATAAACCAAATGCTCAGCAAACTTTGACCATATAAGATTACGGTGGACTGCGGTCATTATATTGTTAGCTGAGGAGTTCAAGCCCAAAGTGCAAGTTTCCATTTGATGTGACTACAAGTCACTACATTAGCATGCCTCAGATTATTCAAGCTATTAACTTCAGTGGAGGACAATACAGACTGTTTCTTGTTTGTTATAAATCCTTACTGTGATGTAAAACTCACTAAAATAAATCAGAAAGAATATCCTGTTTCTTATTGTATCTCCCGATATTAGAGAAATGCTGCCGAGAAAAGGAAATCCGTAACAATTCCATTGTCGTCAGATTCGTCAGCTTTCCCGTCATTTAATTTAAACGATTGGGAATACAGGAAGAATCCGCAGATTCGCAATAGAGAGATGAAAATAAAACGAAAAAGAGAAAGTAGTCGACGAAAAAATTCTGCTACATTATTCCCGTCATCACGAAGTTATTTTCTTGTCGAAGATGCCGTTTAATAGAATTCATTCGCATTCCCTTGTCGTTCGGCTAGATGACGTCATTAAGTTGAACAGTGGCGCCATCACCAGGATCAACGGCGACATCCGAACGCAATGTGCCTTTCGACAAATCCGGTATCTGTTAAAAAAAACAACCCTAAACTTAAAGGTTATAAAGGAAGCAGGGCCCTATTTTTATTACGACGTGGCCAGAAAAATTAGTTATTTTCGGGTGTTTCAAAAACTTCAGCCACTGTTGATATTAGGTCTATTAATCTATAATTTGTACTTTCTTTATCCCGTATTTTACAGTATATTATAGCCAGCAGTATTGGACCCAGCGCCACAACCTCTTATTTCATATAACTCCCCATCGTGCGCGGAGTCCTAAACCCCTCGACCGTCCCCTCTCTATCGACCCCTTCCCACGATATCCCCTCTTATTTTATGCCACGTGACGTTAAGGACTTCTTTATGGTAAGAACTTTTGGTATAATATATGGTGTGGTTGAGGAAATGGTGTGGACAAAAAAGGAAACAATAATGTTTCATCATGAAATTTTATCGATCTAACTTCCTTACTTATTGTACGAAATATGAGCGATCCAAATAAAACCGATGAAATTAAAAAGACATGCGTATATAGGTTGGGTTAAATCATCTTATATTTGGTCCCAAGAGGCTTTCGTTAAACCTTGGTCATCAAATTATTGGACAGCCGGTATATCGATTAATATACTTCGGTTTCCTTCCCTCTAGTTGTTCTGAAATAAATCTATTCTTGCAGCTTTCTTTGATGAGTTTGGATAGTGGGTATAACCTAATTTGCTATTTGCCATAATTTTCGATAATTAATTATTAACTAATACAATGAATATTTGGTTTTTTATTATTAAATTCGGTTTAATTTAATACAAAAATAATTAATTTCGCTTAATTGGGAGCCGATCTCAGAGTTGATATATCCCATATAAACACTAGAAGAATTACGAGCGCTTTTGATATAAACGGCGCAGAGTTCGTAGAAAAACTAACCCTTCCACTAAATTTTGAGTGCGCAGCCTAATAATTACATTTCTCCGAACGACTATTGGCCAGGGTTGTTATGTTTAAAACAATTTGTATTAATAAAACATTGTTTTAAAACATTGTCATGTTTAAAGCAATTTTTATTAAAAGAAAATACTTTATTTTAAAATATTTTGTTTTAAACATGTTTAAACAACCGCAACACCGCAACGCAGTTTAAACTGCAAACCGAGTTCAACTGTCAAAGATTCTAAACAGCACTGCTATCGACACCAGTCTAAAATAAATGTAATATTGCTTTTTACCTTGTTTGAGTCGTCATATAAAATTCGTAGATAGATTAACGATTTAGTGTAGATTTTAAAATGGTGTAACAGGTGCTATGTTTTGCTATAAAAACCATATTGCTTCTTGCCTTTAAGATGAGTTCATTGTACAATTTTTCCAATATTTTGAAGCCACGTTCAGCTGCGTATGTGCAATCACACATATTCTAAAACATTTGGCGGTTCATTTGCCAAAAGATTGCGAAAAATTTCCCCGTTTAGATTTTCAGGTAATTCAAATAAGCCAATTAATTAATTGGGCGTTCAAGATAGCTGTCCAGCACTTTACACAGTAACTGTAAGAAATTATTTTGAGTACGCTTAAGCTTGTCAAAAGTTTAAAAATTAAATCAAAAAAACACGTTGTTTTAAAACATTGTTTTAAGCATGTTTTAAAACAAATATTTTGTTTTACACTATTTTTTGAAATGTTTTAAACAGTTTGTTTCAGATGTTACCAATACCGATATTTGAAGAGGTGTTGTTGTTTTTCATAAAATATTACTGTACGATATCACAGGCTGCAAGTAAAATAAGGAATTAAAAAGGCCGATTAAAATGTTTACATGAAAATAATTGCATAATTTAAAACATATTTAAAACAAGTTTTATTCCTTGTTTAAAATATGTTTCTTTCTGTGTGATTTAAAACATATCTTATTTCATGATTAACACAAGTTTTTTGCGAGGTGTTTAAATACATTACTTCGTTAAAAAATCATCATTTCATAAAAAAAAAATTTGTTTTGTTTAAAATAAAGAAAAGGCGCTTTGTTATAGCACCCTGGTGACTGACCGGGCTGTAGGTTGGTATCAAGAGTAGTTGTTTGCTTACAATCACTAATGTTATTAACACCAGCATGTTTTTTGTTAGAACAAACACTAAGTTTACCTACTTGCATGTCAGTAGGGTCATCATGTCATTAAAATATGGTTTCGGAAGATCATGTATATGCTAAAGATAGGTATATAATTGGGCCAGAAACAATTTTGCAGTACTCTGTCTTAATGCTCAATCAGAGTTGATTACATACCTTCTCACTTTATTCGGAAGGACTTGATTTTAGTACCATATCTCCTTGATATTGGATTTGTTTCCGCAATTTTATTATTAGGTATTGAGTACCACAGTATTAATAATAATTAATCAGCCGTAGAATTTAACTTGTGGGGAATGCACGGATCTAACTAAATTAAACGCATTATTTGATTAAAACCACATCAATTAATTTAATTAGGTATCCAGGTTGATGGTATTCCAGGGAAGACAGCCGCATACCGGATACTGTTTGAAGCCGATCTAATATTGATACAACGGCTGCCCGCTACAGAATCGTATTATTATTAGCATCGACAGTGGACCGAATACTGATAGAGTAACACGTCAAAGCGAACCGTACGCAAATTGAATTATTCTATGGTGCCCGGTTCCACTTCACAGCTCTGCATAACATATTATACAGTAATAATTCGTAATAAAGTAGTTTTCTAATCAAGCGGCAATATGAAGCTCGCTGTAAATTTTGCGTGTAAAGTATCGTTTACATCCACTTAACGTAACGTACGAGAACTTAAGAATTACTGAAACTTGAGCTCCATTGAATTATATGTGTTTGTTTCTCATTCGCTTAACGTAGAAAACCATAACGTAACGTACGGATTTGTTCACTCAACTTCAACTCAACAGAATCCGTGCACTAAGTGCGCCAATCACAAGCTGTCGTTTTTGACTATTTTGGTGACAGTGATAGCGGACGACAGTAACATAACCTAAAAACTAACTCGTGCAACTTGAACTTTGTTACCTTTGTGTTGTTTTGCAATATTTCAGCTCGATTAAAGAATTATTAACACGGATGATGGAACCTTGTATAATAAAAGCGATAGATTTAATACGGATTTCATATTTTGTCACTGTCAAATGCGCATGTCAAGCACCCCAACGTAAGCGAACGTAAATGAAACCGATCTAAAGTTCCTACGTTAAGTATAATTTTTCGTTGTTAAGTTAAGTGAATGTAAACGATACTTAAACATACGCACAAATATACAAAACAAGTTTAATTTTGTTCATCTGCGAACATGCTGCCGAATTAATTCCTGTCGCACAACATCCGATTATTGCAATTTACTCTAATTACGCAGAATAACCAAACACATGGATTTATTTTGGGATCTTTTACATTAATTAAAATGTCCACATGTATGGAATTATCATTACAAATCACGTAATTTGCATTTAATCAATTAGTGACTAATGATAAAAGTCGGTAATAATTAACCGATAGTTCCTCACAGTATTGAAAAATGTTTTATTTTGGTGTCCTGAACAATATTCTGAAGTTGGCCGTCTTATTATTTTCCATCTTGTATAAAAATTAGTAAGGTTATCTAAAAAATTCAAAGAAACCTTTTGTTTTGGGTGTGATATTTGGCCAATTGGCTCAGTTAATTTCCAATTATTACTATGTAACAAAAATAAGAAGAATAAACAAATGACGAAGTAAATATATCAAAATACATTCTGAGAAAAAGTTTCATATAAAATTATTGGGTTTTCAAAGTCCTAATGAGGTAGAGCCATTAAAAATACGCATTAGTTAATATTTTAGATGACTGTGACTTTTTTCAGGAATTAAAAGAGCAAATAAATCCATATGAAACTTTTAATCAAAATATTTTTTACTCACCCATAGCTGAGTTCTAGACGCTGATTACGTCGATATAATGTTTTGATGATCTTCCAACATATCAACAACTGTAACAACTGCCATTATCCATCGCTGAAGATATTGAGAATCTTCCTCGGTCCTCGAGAAAAACTAAAAAGGAAAAGAAGATATTAATTTTGAATTATCTTGACAAACCGTACGCATTACAAGAAAACCGACTCCACAAGAATTTCACATATTGCAGTTGATAAAATGGAACTTAAAACGGTTTTAAAGGTTATTCAAATCATATCCAAAATTGTTTTTGTATTTTTCGCGATTTTCAAGCACATCTATTAGGTTACAAAATAATCAGTTTAACAGCAAAAAAATAATTCATCTTCGCACCCACACAAAGGTAGTACGTCCACCATGACAAATTGATTAATGGAGTTTTAATAGTGCTCACCGGGACAAATGCACATGAAAATATTACACCGGAAGTCCGGAAGGCGGACGAAATTATTTTTTTTCCACGTCCCGTTACCGTAATTAATGTCGCCATTTGTTTCGTTATAAGACCATTAATTTTCATTAGCGCCAGTATTACACCGGCCAAAATTTATGCCTCTCCCCTTTCGCTTTGGTAAATTTTAACATAACACTCAGCCGGTTATTTAATAAAAAAATGTTTTAAGAGATACATACTTGTAATAAGAATAGTTCTTTAATATACAACAACTAAATATTTGGTTTCAGAAAACCTTTGTTTTGATTTAACAAAGTTGTGGCTTCGAAAGTTATGTGAAGATCTAACTATCTAACATTTTGATTTAAAAGATAAAATTCTCAAGTCAAATAAGTATTGTATCCATTTAAAATTGTACAATCTTAAAATAAGACAACCAGTGTTCTTCCATGAAAGATATTACAAGAATTAGTAACCTAAATTGTTTCATGTATATCTATTATATAATCATGCTCACATCCCACTTAGAAAGTTTACTTCGAATTAATAATATGATAGCGAGATATATTCGGTGTGGCGTTGAGTAAGAATTAGTAAGTAGCAAGAGGTGCAACCGCACTGCGAACAGGGTATACCTCCGAACTTTCGGCTTGTCACGCTGCGAAACGTAACTTCAGCAGCCTCAATTATTGACTTAAGCCACAGCCTAACTAGGTATGTAAATTTCACGGAAAAATGTCATAAGTCTCGCAACTGTACAACTTCCGAATAACCACATATGAAACTAACCGGAATATCCACGAGACATCAAATTTAAAGAAGAAAAGAAGTCAGTACTGCTGAGTCTGCAAACCCAAATCTTTGAAACGTGATAAACCATATTCAATTTCAGCTTTCAAACTGATGAATTAGCATAAAAAATAATGTGGTTTATGTGGTGCAATTTGTCCAAGGCTTATACAACAGTGCCGTTTTTGAGCAGGTCTTTGGGAAACAGAATGTGATATGACTTACGTGATACAGGATTTGAATTACCCTCTATAGTGCTAATAGCAAAAAAATGCAATTATGCGGAATATTCTTGATTTTAGTATAGCTTCCGGTTTTTCCGGAAATGACTCCATCACTAATACTTTAAACACCTATACTATGTTGGTTATGTGATATTTTCTTTCAATCAGGACGGCATTGTGAGGTCATAATCATATTGACCATCAATTTTTATCACCAAGGCAACAATTTTTTGTTTACCACTCTAGGTGGCTATAAATTGGTGAAAATATTCGAAAATTGTCAAACAAACACTAACTAAATTGAGTTTCGCCGATATTGCGTTGCTGCCTCCAATTGAATAACCCTAGAGGTCGCCAGGGTCTATATGCGATTGTTTTAAGCAATTCATAGCCGACTAGAATAAAAAACATTTTTTGTTGTTCCATTGGTGGTAAAAATTTACGAATACGTATGTTTTTGTGACTTTTCCAATCCTGTAATTTTCAGCAAAATACTATTATTTGGTGTCATTGTAATCGAAAAAATGACAAAAACTATTTAAATATTGTTTATTTGACAACTTTTATCAATTCATGCCTTTGTGATAAAAATTGACGATCGATATATCTTTTTTTTGTTCACAATATTATACAATAAATAATACTAGTGAGATGGTACCGAACCCGCTCATTTTGCGTAGTTGTCCTAACTTTAGCTATATTCAGCTTATGTTGATTATAAAGTCCTTGCAGCCTTTGAAATGCATAATAGCCAAACTTTTTCAACATCCACCCTTTCTTGCATCGAAAAACTAACCCATACGTTGACTGACTAACGCGTAAACTAGACTAATGGTTAAGAAAATAACTAGCAAAAACAGCGAACTTTTAAAATTCTTCAATAATTTATTTAACGCAAATAAATTTGAATAAAAACAAGATGTATGATTTTAGGCTATTGGCTTCTTTTAAGTATCATCTACTCATACCTGAAAAGTCGCTCATTTGCAGTCAGAATTAATGGTTACTTATCGTCAACTAGACCAATCAAAGCAGGCGTTCCACGAGGAATTAAACAAATTTATAAAAATATTTATAATAAAAAACTATATCATTGACACCACAAATCAATATTTTTAATTAAACTATATAAATTAAATCCATAAAGAAAAATATTCTCTTCATTCACAAGACATCGCAACAGTGCTTTTCTAAGATATCACAATGTCCTAGCGCAGATGAACACAGCCTGGGGCCAGGAATATCCACATCAGACTCAAGAGAAGACTACCGCAAGATATTCTTCAAGGTGACAGCGATTGAATACACAAGGGACTAAACTTTCCCTTCGGCTTTATAGAATTTATTGATATATTGTGAAACAAACTATGCAAAACAATCTATATATTGTTGATCTAGTTTTTGTAATAATAAAAAATGGTATTGGTACTGATTCTATTATGATCTCATTATAAAAAGTTAGAACTGTATGTTTATTTTGTTTGTCTGACTTTGTTATAATAATTCAAAATAAAATATATCATTTTTTCGTGAGGTTATCAACACTATGTTAGTATAATTGACTACCATAATAATTATAAATGCAATTTTTAACTATAACACAGTATTGGGGCAGTATGTTTTGAATATTCAATGCGGAAAAAACAAAAGAAAAATTGTAGATGAAGGACCATCGACTGTGGTAAAGTGTTGAGAAGAAGAGAATGAAAAAGCTTGGCAGTCTTTGATGACACACACAACAGCGTACTTACAATAAACAAAGACAATAGCGAGTATCAATCGTGTTTCGAAAAAGAAATGTAGATAACATGTCTCTAATTGAGGAAAATGCTATCATAGGTGATGGTCGGTACGAGAAACAATGGTATAATAATTATCATAACATGAATAATGAAATCTGTGCTTGTGGGTTAGAACGACGACAGAGCGTATTTCCGACACGTGCCGATTAAAGTTGTCAGGAGTTCGCGGCGACTTCATTAAAGACTGATGATATTTAGCAGGGCCCATTCACGACTCCTGCGCCGTGACACATGTCACGGCAAGATGCCGGGTATTCGGGTTGAATATAACTACTTGGGAAATTAAAGTGCCGCCCTGAGATGAATCAAATCTTAATTACTCCGGCATCACGCGGATATTATAAGATATGTCATCGAATATACTGACACCATACACATGACCGTTTTATTTCGAATAAAAACGACGATTTTATTTAGCACACATATAAGATAATAAGTTGAAAAATAGCGTATTAATTTTTACAAGAATAGCCTAAATATACTAACGTTGTGACAAGACGTAAACTTTAAAAACTCTTACTGGTGGTAGAAAATCCCACAATTGCTTTTCCTGTTTGTTTATCGTCTGCCAATAGTTAATAGTCTGTCAATTAAGTAACATTTCCAATAAGGTTTAAACGCATTACATACTGTAAATGCGTATCTTTTACAAAAATTATTTATTGGAATGAACCGCAAAATATGCTACAATTCCATTAACAGACTTGAACGATGATATCTTATCAGTAAAAACTGAACTGTTGATTTATAAGGGAATACTATTGACACTGTGCTATCTTGGCATGATTATGGCTAGTCTTTTTTTTATAAACGTACCTACTTACTGATCTGATGAATAATCCAGACAGTGAGGTTCCGGTCCTACGTTCGGAAATGTTTACGATAATTTTTGTGCTCGTCAATGCTGCTATTCTTGTGCAATGCCAGGTAAAAAGAAAACAACTACCAATGTTTAATTATGTAATATCAACAGTAGCATCAATTTCGTAATAAAAACAATATTACCTATATCAATATGAAGTACATTACTTTACTGTTACCTTATGATGCAGGAATAATTAGCAAGTAGTAAATAATTAGCAATAACACATTGTTAAGTATTTGCTTCTGTTAATAATAATGCTTCTTAATTGATTTAATGATTCTTTACTACTTTAATTTGCGTTTATGTGCGTCACGAAGTATTTTGTGTAACAAATATTCCGCTAATGTCAAATATCATTTGGACACTTGTAATTTAAGTGTGAAAAATTTAGCCTTCACTTTTGAGCAACTTTAATATTTATGTTTATTTTTTGACCAGCTTAATATATTAAATCATAAGTCTGGACTTATTGAAAAATGGAAAAATGAAAAAATGGAAAATTAGTAAAAATAATTGTCTCTTTTGTTTTGTAGGTATAAGCAAAAGTTAAATTTTCCAATACATATTATTTGTATTATCATTAATGACTTGGTACGTTGTTAAATCATCGAGCTATCCTACTAAAGTTCATAATTTTCTTATTATTAGGTATTTTCGTCCAGCTTATTCAATTTTTCCACAAATGAATTAGTTTTAATATATCCTATACCAGGTGTCTCAACAGTGCGATCTCGGAAGATTGTACCTCTGTTAATGAAGATATTTTAAAACTGATTCAACTCGTATAGACAGAACTCCAAGGGCCACATTTTAAAATTATTAGCTTCTATACAGAGTGTTCCATAAGGTAGTACCAACCCAAACTTATGCTTTTAAATGGAACAACCTATATTTCGGCACAATTTTGAATTCCTCGCAAACTTTTACCACAGTGAAAAATAACTTTACCTACCCTAAACTTTATACTTTTTGATTTATTGGCATTTTAATTATATTTAATAAAAAGTTATTTTTTTTAAATGGAACACCCTATATCTAATTAATTTTTTTGGGTTCTACGCATCGTTCTGCACTAAAAGGTAAATGTACACACTAGTGCTAAAATAAACCATTGCATAGAGATAACCAGTCTTGTTCATAAAGAAAATGATTTTTATATCAATAAGTGCTTCTACACCTACATTAACTATTAAACCAGCTAAATATTTACCTAAAGTACAGTTTTCACGAATGAGTTCATCTTTTTACATTTTAGCTCATCTGCAATTTAATATTATAATTTGAAATAAAATTTTACCTGTAGGCTATGAAAAATGTGCTAAACAAGTTATTAAGGTATCTGTCAGTGGTGGTGATATTGTTAGGGTTGTTAAGTTAGATTTGCATAATTTTACGAAACATGGCGGACTTTTCCCAGGAGGAACTAATTGACATGGTATGGGTTTTTGGCGAATGCAACAAAAATGCTTTATTCGCAAGTAGAGTTGACAGAAACCACTGACAGATACCTTAATAATTACTTTAGCACAATTTTAGTTCACATAATATTAAATTGCAGATGTGATAAAATGTTTTAATTTATTAAAAATAAAGATAAAATTATGCGAGAAAACAGCACTTACTTGAGGTAAATACTTAACTGGTATAATTGTTAATGTAGGTGTAGAAGCACTTATTGATAGAAAAATTGATTTTTTTTTTTAAGAAACTAGTTATCTCAGCAATGGTTTATTTTACCACAAGTTTGTACTAGTACTTTTTTGTGCAGAGCGACGCATCTTAGAATTCAAAAAAGAATTAAATACAGGTTGTCCCATTTAAAAAAATAACTTTCATAGGAAAAACTGTATGCTTTATTTTGGTGTAGATTACGACATGTACACAATTCGGATATGGTAGGTAATCATAATAATGGTGATTTCTTACTTAATCATAATCTAAGCGTGCGAAATAAAATTAAAAACAGTTATTGAGATATATAGTTTTCCTTAGACTACTGATTTCCATAAAAATACCAATAAATCTAAAAGTTAAAAAACTTTAAAAGTAAAGTTTAGTGTGTAGGTAATGTTATGTTTGATTGGCGCATAAACTAGCGAGAAATTTAAAATTGTGTGGAAATATAAGTTGTTCCATTAAAAAAAAAAAACATAAGTTTGTGTCGGTACTACCTTATGAAACAGCCTGTATACACGTCAATAATTTTAAATGTGCGCCTCGGCGTTCTGTATGTATGAGTGAAATCAGTTTTAAAACATCTTCATTAACAAAGACACAATCTTCCGAGATCGTACTGTTGAGACACCAAAATACAAAATACTGTTTGGCAACCCCTATAATTTTCTTCGCCACAACATCTTTGCAATTAGCGAGCGGTTTTTCGTTTTTTTTTTGTTAGCACACAGAAAATCAAGAAAAACGAACACAAAATTCAGTGCACAAAACTGCTTTTTAATTTATATTTATTATGAAATAAGTTTTAAGAAATCCGTATAGATAATTTTGATTATATTTACAGATATGTCATTTAGATGACAGACTACAAGTAATTGACAAAATTGGAGATAGTGGGGATATGCCTTTGTCATCCAGTACGCAAATTTACTTTGCTTTCGCTTGTCCACAAGGATTTCTACAAAATATTACACATTGCATTATTCCGGATTCTTCTGCAACGTCATGCCCACTATTAAAAACATTGAATTTGGAATACAACATAACAAAATGCGACCTACGTCAAACCCATGATGATAGGCTGACATACAATTCAACATGTGCCTATCTCTTCTCGGAATTTTTGGAATCACACACTGAGCCAAACGATGTTAACTTAGAATTAATTGTAGGACTTGAGTCGCTGTACTTGGATATTCATGGGGAAAATGTGATCAATAACATTAAAGAAAAACTGCACTGTTGGGGAACACCGACACAAAACAGTAAATGGCATAGGGTAGTAAAATCTTTAAAATTTCAGCCATCTTTTCCCATGCAAATGACAGAAGCAACGCCTCTTCGTTATACTTTACCAACACGAATTCCAAATGCAACTTATTTATGCATGTTTCTTAATCCAGGCAAGCATAAAGCTGTCGTTAGTAACAAAATAAATTTGCTAGAGCAAGAACGCACAATTTACACTATTTTAGACTTCAGAGATATTTGCGCTTGTGTTTATGGTAGATGCAGCATAGGGAATATAACTTTAACTTGCGGCATTACTAACGGTGTTACTATAATCTTGTTACGCAAAAATGCATACCAAAGCATTGCTGATGCAATAGATTATTTAAAAAATATTGCTGAAGATAACGGAGATGTTGGCAGTTCGGAAGAACTTGATGAGTACATAATAAGTAATCAATATTGCCTTGAGGAGGAAGACGAAATGAATGTGCTGTGGTGCACAACTAGATTAGGAATTATAACTACACCTTGTAAAAACTCTTGCGTAGACAATGAAGGCAATATCATAACAAGACACTGCGAGGGTGGGTACCTAACAGGTGCTAAATGGTTACAACCATCTGCTAGCTGCTCTGGAAATACAACCTTACCAGAAGCAACAGCGTTTTTAGTAAATAATAAACATACTTTCGTATCACCTGATACTCTGTTTAATATATCATCTGTGATTAGACATAGTCCAAACATGTCAGCAATTGATTTGGATTCAGTGTCAACCGTGTTGACAAACGCAGTAAATCAAAATAACTCAGCAGTTCTACAAGATGCATACTTTGATGCCATTGATAATGTACTTAATGTCAACGAAACTGCTTTTTCAAGAGCTTTTCATTCAAGAGAAAATATTCTGCGGTCAGTAGACCAATTTGTTGAGAAAATTTTGTCACCTGCAAATCTGACCTATCAGAATTTAGCTTTGAGAGTATACATGCCATACTCTAGTTTAACAGATTCTTTTGACCAGATATTAACAGTGGAACGTGTGTCAGCGAAATTCCCTATGGAAATATTGCAGGAGTTATTGGTTAGTAGTCCTGGCCAAGTAAATTTTACAGTAGCGATGACAGTATTCAAAAATAGAAAACTATTTCCAGAAGGTATACTAGCAAGTGACATAGCAGATTTAATAATCCCTTATACTAATGGAACGTTCACTCATCCAATAAGTATTTTTATAGAACAGAATTCTGTGTATGATGAAGTCATTTGTGCATATTGGGATTTTGGAATAAACACCCCTGGTAACTGGTCAACCCTTGGCGTTGAAACAATAAGAAGTAATAATAGTACCATCGTAGAATGTCAAACGTATCATTTAACATCATTTGTCTTGTTGGGAATTTCGGAAAGGGTAATAGGAGAAATAAGTAATCCAATACATAAGGAGATTCTAAAATATATCTCAACATTTGGTTGTTTTTTATCTTTGATTGGGACATCGATAACAATTTACACAGCTGTAGTATATGCGAAATGGTACAAACGTAGAATAAACTCATTGCAGCTCTGCTGTGTTGTGTTACTTGAAGTACTCATGTTGTTTGTGGCCGATATCTTTGAAACTACTGGTACTTCTTGTATAGCAGTTGGGGCAATAATGCATTATTTAGTCCTTGTGAAATTTTTGATAATGCTCATGATAGCCAAGCAACAATATTCAAACTTTGTTACTGTGATGCAAAGCAGAAATACCACCCAATATAAATTATTCAACACAGCTGTAATTCTTATTGTTCCATTTATATTTGTGACTGTTGCGGCTAGTGTATTTCCAGATAATTACAACTCTGGTAGTTTAAATTTTTGCTATCCGAAACATGAGGTGTTTAGGTACTTTCTTATACTACCGATAAGTTTAATATTGATGGTTAATACAGCAATTTTCTGTTTAGTCATGATCAAAATTTCGAATAGCCTCACTAGAGGTGCCAAAGAAAAGAATCTCCAGCTCAAATTGGCGTTTATGTTGTGGTTCATGCTAGGCATGACATGGTTTCTGGGAATATTGGCCGAAATCTCTACGACACTTTGGCTCCAAATTGTTTTTGTTTATGGGTTTTGCATCTTCGGACCCCTCCAAGGTTTTGTCGTCTTTTGGTTTACTGTTATCAGAGATAAAGACGCTATAGCATTTTGGAGGAATAATCTAGAATCTATAACACATGCTGGAACCGATGAGAAATATGTTACTAAAGATAGTACATCTATGACGTTACTCAATAGTACTAATACTAATACCAATACAAACGAATCAAAGTAACTTCTCTCAAAGCTTCATAATAAACTGATATGTAGGATTGTGAAAAAGTCATAAAACATATATAGTTTATGTAATAAAGTGTATTATTATTATTATTAGGTTAGTATTATTTATGGTACGTTTAGTATTTTAATGAGTATCTTAATGTTATACTAGTTTGTGATAACGAATTAAATGAAATTTTTTAGTCTAAGAAAGCCATTTTAATTGTGTTGTTTTATTTCACCATGTCGATATACAATGTCGAAAAGCAACCAGAATCTTAAAACCATCATCATTTAAAGAAAAATAAGAAGTAAATACGTTGAAAAATGGAGCATCAAAAATAATTCCATTGAGTCATTCAATTGATTTTTGTGTCTATGTATTAGTATCTGCAGGATTTCATGATAACATAATCGAAGATTTGTTATCTGTCTGGCTTACCAACGCAAAGATCAATATTCTAGACCATGACTATAGGTCCACGAAACAACAAGCATGTGATAAATATTATGCTTTTGTTATGGAAAATAACTGCTGTCGGCTCAGAACAGCATTCTTCTGCTGCCAATTGGAAACTGCTGGTTTTGTTGTTGGATGGCTAGGTGTGGTAAGTATCACATCTAGAACTACAGGTTTGTGCAGAAATAAGTGCCCGTATATGAAGGTGACAGAATTAGTAGATCAACTTTTGATAGGGTGAAAAAGCCCCTCAATATACCCTTGAAATGCGGGTACGTTCTCTTATTATCTATTATCTTCTTCAATAACATTTAGCATCATCTAACAATATTTAAAATTAATCTTAGGTATTCAGGACAATTCTCCTGGTATATTTTGGGGTACTTCTTTCAAAAACAACCGAGTTCGACCCAAATTTATTCGATGTGATATACAGTGTTATTGTTGGATATTCGGTAGTCTCGTGTATAGCAAGCGTGATGTTATTGGCTGGAATTTATAAGGTAAACGTATTTCAAACTAAGACGAGGGTATCCACATCATTACCTCTGCTCTAGACTACATTGGCCGGATACCACGTGACACCCTCTTCTTAGTTTGAAACATCTCTGTATTCGATGGTGTATCTTTAGGGTAAGTAACTAAAACAGTGATATTTATTTTTAGAGGGTTGGTCTACTTCTCTTGCCGTACCTATCGCTGGAACTATTTGAAATTTTATTTATGGTCATATACTTTATCATTCGCAGCCTCTTATATAATCTTATCGGACCCAGCGGCCGACTTTATTGGTTCATTCCTTTCGGAGTATTTATAGGCAGTAAGTTTTAATGCATAAATTTTTGACCTGAATATAGTGATAATTTTCTTAATTTGATTTTTTAACTATTTTGGACTCGTTTACCAATTTACCAACAACTTTATAGAAGCTTATACCGGCATTTGCAAGAACAAGTGCTTATTTCACAACTGAAATGAAAAATGTGTACTGAACATTTGTCAATTTATTTGATTTGATAAAAGTAAAATTTTTATACCGAACTTAATTTCTGCCTTTTTCCTGATATTCAATTCTATTGATGTTCGTAAAAAAATAATGTGTTATATAAAAACAGTAATAGACCAAGCAATAGAGCCAAACATGACTGAGTTCGTGACCAAAATAGTATCTGGAAGCCGACGGTCCCAGGTCACGTGGAACAGTCCGTAGCTGTATTGTGGTGTTTTCGACTCGTAAATTTCATTACTTAATTAGTTATAAACAAAAAACCTAAAAAAAAACTTCTTTCGGCCGCCTACTCGACCGTTTGGACCGCGTTGCAGCTTTCGGTCATGTTTGCAAGTATTTTTCGCCTATTTCGCAAATTTTAACGCAAATCCAGAATAGACATTTTGTAGCACAATACTTCTACTTTCGAAATACGGTAACAAAATTAAAATCGGACCACCTTTGACGCATCCAAACTCGCCGAACCATATTGCATAGAAAAAAACTAATCATCGGACAATACCTGGATTATGCACACTCAAAGTACCCATAAGTCGCTACTATGTCGCGAAAAGCCTGTGCTACTACTTTAAAAATGGCGGAGCATTTGTGAAGAAAACGCAAATATTTCAGGGTTTTCCGAATTTCCTCCGTTAATTTTAAAGCGATCGAGTCGGTGTACGGTTTATTCTTTTCGTCTTTTTATTCTCTACAATTGGTCTGTTGAAAGCATCAAGATTGCTCTATCGGTTTACCTTTTACAGGCGAAAAACGGCAAAAACCACTATTTTTTAAGGTTTTTTGTTTATAACAAATTAAGTAATGATATTTGCCAGTCGAAAACACATCACAATACATCTACGGACTGTTCCACGTGTCCTGGGACCGTCGGCTTTCTGATCCTATTTTTGTCACCCAAACATCTCTATTGTCTGATCTATAAAGAAATTGTCTAAAGCATGTGTTTTGGGGCAAATTTTCTTACGTTTACCTCTTTTCAGCTTTCCTAATCTATTCGTGGATAGTGATAACTAACGTATATGTTGTTTACACTGAGCAGAACTACGAACTGGATGTGTCAAATGCAAGAATACGTTTGGAAATAGCAAATGGCACTGACAAGTTAGCAGCAAACCCGCACTCAATTCCTGTTTAATTCTATAATACGCATGTATAATAATATTTTATTAAGTCAGAGAAATATTTCTCGAATAACCGTACTGATTTGTATAAAATACTTAATAATTATATACCTCATTTTGTACTAATTTTGTATTATTCACCCGCTTCGCGAGTTATTCACAGTCAAAGATCTTTCTAGACTATTTTGAAGATATGCTAAGCAGTAGTTTTATGATAAAGTAAAGGATAGTATTGCACAAAATACAAATAGGTACACATTTTTCTAGTAAATACCATTATTTGTCTAATGTCACGGGTTACAGGGATAATAGTGTTTTAGATATCCCTAAAAAATCGAAAGGATTATCTTTTCTTTCAGGATTCTGGTATAGTGCAGATAATGATTGGCGCTGAAAACTATAATGCGATCGTCTCGGTCGTGGTTCTCCTTTTCAGTTTCAATTCCATTCAGGTCCGGATAAGGTCAGATGATAAATTTCTCAGATCGTTTCGTCGTCAGAAATGTCGCAGCGCGATTGGGTGTTGACGCCGCCGCCTGAAAGAGTCCGCCGTCGTCGCGTCGTCGCCGAGACGTGAACTTCTGCCGCTCGCAGCGCGCCCCCACAATAATATCTAGAACTAATAGCCGCAACCGAACAATATATTTTTCAAAGACGTTTCAACATCGCCAGCTGTTACAAATAGTATTGATATATTAAATAAGTTTCTGGGATAGGTTCAATCGACACCACACCATTTCAACAACGGTATCACGAACCACACAGCGTTCAGATTATTATTGTTTCTTGAGCTGGGCAATTTATTGAAGATTCCCTTTTAATGTAGAATATGGAAAATGTATAAACACGTTTATTTTCGCCTCCAGACGCTTTCATCTTGAATTTGATTGAATAAGAAACTAAATAAATTAAAATAATAAATTTGAACAAATTCTGATGCTGTCCTTGATTAATATGCTAGAACTCACAAACATTAGAAAGCTGTATATGTTGGCATTTTCTCGATTTTTCCAAATTAAGAAGAATTGGCGCTGTTTCTGCCCCGTAAATTTCATTCGCCTGCGTAATGCTAGCTTTCAATGTGTAGTTTTGTAAAATCATTGGATTAGTGCTTGACCAGCAAAATGCTATATTATGCAATGCCAGCAATTCCTTTCTTAGAAGAACTAGAATAATGAAATATAGACTATAGGCTACCCACTAATTCATAGGTTTAAAGTTTATTACAAAATCATTGTTTATCTTGTATTTTCCCTACAAAAGATCGAGTTAAAGCATCTCATGATTGCTGCAATTGACGCGGCGCTCATCGGTCTTTGGGGCGAGCGGGGGAAGGGATCGACAGCGACGCTGCCAGTAGTGGGGGATCGCACGTGCATTAGTACTAGAAGAGCAATATAACGACAGGGCGAGTATGCCTCGCCAAAGAAATTTGGATATCTGGCGACAGATTACCGAATTAAAACATAATGGCAAAATGACTCAATACGATAACAGAACCACGAACGGGCACTTGGAAGTCTCATGGAAATTCTTGGCAATTTAAATCGGGTGTCGGAATTACCATATATAATTAATGAGTGATCTGCAAAATATTCTATGTGTCTACAAATTTACGATGCTAAATTTGTAAAAGTTTTTTGATATTTTTAAGTTTTATACGCTCAGAGCTGACTTTTGTAATATATGTAATATATCAAGAGTTGTATTTATTTTATATTGTTTGTGCATGTATTTAAATATTATTAATAAATAAACCGTTGAAACTGTTATAATAGTTTGATTATAATATAACTCCATATTATTAGATCTATGCGCTTCCATCAAAATCTTGTTTACAACCTTATTGTATAAAACCTGAAGAAAACAATAACGCAAATAATCGACAGTAGAGGTTTCTCTCGTGCCGGGTCACATAATCAAAATTATGCAAAAATTAAGAATTCAATTGTTAGTTAAAATTATTACCTTGACAAGTTATCGTTCTTTTTGTGTATTGATAATAAGCTGCCCCGGTTCTCTCAGCTGTGTCGGTGCTCTCCGACATGACAGCGCTGCTAACGCCTCCCTTCCCCGCAGCACACCAAAGACCGTAGCGCGTCGGAATTCACGCGGAGTTTCAGTTTCAGCACGACCTTTTGTATGAAAAATGCAAGATAAACAATGATTATGTAATAAACTTTACACCTATGAATTATTGGGTAGCCTCTAGTCTATATTTCATTATTCTAGCTCTTTTAATAACGGAATTGCTGGCATTGCATAATATAACTTTTTGTGGGTCAACCACTAATCCAATGATTTTACAAAACGGCATATTGAAACCTAGCATTCCGCAGGTGATGCTTCTTTTTAATTCGTTGAAATCTATAGATTATTTCCGGAGTAATTAATTGCTAAACTTATACGAATTAAATTTACGGGGCAAAACAGCGTCAATTCTTCTTAATTTGGAAAAATCGGGAAAACGCCTACATATACAGCTTTCTAATTTTTATGAGTTGTAGCATATTAATCAAGGACAGCATCAGATTTTTTTTTAATTGTTTCGCCCCTAGTCTTGCGAGATAATCGATGTCATAAGATGGGATATAATATATGGCCACAATAGTACAACAGACGGTTTTAATTTTAAACAGTTAAGGTGATTTGTTATAAAAAACTGAATTAGAAATGCTTAGTTTTTAAATGTTAAAAAGGTGTACATAAGAAATAAAAATATCATATTCAAGATATTTATGAACTGTATATAAATAATTTGAATCTAATAATGTATTGAATTTGTATAATAACTATCATAAAGTTGTTCGCAATTATTACTTAATAAAAGAAGGAAATAAGAAGAAATAAACCTTACATCAGAGTATCAATAATCTAATTATAAATCTATCAAAATAAACACCGATCATCGCCCTTACAGGCCATTGCAGTTCCCTCATTGTTGATCCAGTGGGACCTGGTAGAATTATCTAAACGCATTACTGATAGCTGATGATAGCGAGTTAATCTATCAAATCCACACGCATCAATGGTTATACATGATCTGTCACAGAATTAATCCATTTGATATCTGTGCGCGGTGCCAATTCGATATTATGTCACGGGGGTTATAAAAGTTCTGGCTACTCGTGTGAGGTCGATAATGATAAATGATTCGCACGGCATCGTCACAACTTCAAAGTTGTGTTTTGAGTGCGGTAATGGAACCGATATCCCAGAATGAAATATTAATAAATTGTTGCGAAGAACTTTTACACCACACGACCGCAATCCGAAGTAAACCATTGAAAAAGTTGTGAAAATGTTGATAATAGTGAAAATGTGTGTACTGTCCATGGTGTGGATTCGGAACAGATGTACAACATTCAGTAATTTTATTTTAAAAGTAATAAATATTAGATTAAACCGGTTTGTATGGTGCTTTGGAAGTTTATTCATATATTCATTGAACTCCGAATAGAGCAAATACTGCATTTAATAGTATTCAGCGTTCTTAGTTAACTCTGATTTTCTAAATGTGTGGCATATTGTTAGTCCAAGCTTTGGTATCTAACGGAATTCGCATTATTTAAAATTAAAAAAAAAAATTTTACTTAGGTCTAACTTGAGCAAGGTTTGTTTACATACACATCTGATAATATTTATGATATTTTGATTGCAGAATAATGTAACAAATTCTACTGAATTAAACATGGAGGGCATACATACCAGTAGTCGATTAGAGCGCTTCCGAAAAAATTTTAAAACCGGGAACAAAATTTGCCGTGCTCTGCATTTGTTTGTATGTTACATAACACTGTGTGCAGTACAGCCAGAATGTACTCCAGTTTCAGTTACATTGTCAACAGTGACGATGAGCTCGATTTTGTGTACCCGAAAAGGGGCAAAAAAAGCTAAAAAGTTCCGCTAGTCAAGAGATCTGGCCACGGTAGCGACACAATTGCTCTGCGGGAAAGTGGGTTGCACTTGAAGTGCTCATGACATATTTTGTCCCTCATCACGTATGATTCCCCAAGGTTCTAGGGGCATCCCGTCGGAAAATGTATCTGCCCTTTTGTTCGCGTGTGCCTGGGGTACAAATGCGATGTGCAGATGAACTATTTTACCAGTACTGTGTATCAGCTACTTTCTAGTGGCTACAACAATAACGAAGGTCACTCCATATCATGTAAAGTTTATACAGAGTTAGTCAAAATTACAGGAACACCTAAATAATTCTCCAATCGTAAAATATATGTAAGCTCTCAAAGTTTCTTGGTTTTAAACAAGCAACCGTCTAAACATATTTTTCACATATAGGATGTTTATTTTATTATGGAAATTTGGCAAGCTTAAACCTCTATTTTAAATTTTTGTTTAAGATCAACTCTAAGATTAATTCTATGATTTTTTGTAGATATATTTATAACTTGTTTAAATTCAATTAAAAAAAACTAAAAAATAACACTACATTATATGAAATGTCTAAAAATAAAAAATCATATAGAGAACAACTTATTACTTGAACAGAAAAATTAAAAACTGAAACACAAATTAAATGAAACTACGCGATTCGGCAACGTCGCAACAGCGCGATTCTTATGATTACTGTTAAAAATACAGTCATAACGTGCGCAGTTGTCCACCGCGCATTCCGACAACAATAAACTTTTCCGTTGTGACTTACTATAGAACGGACTTTATAAAGTGTATCCACATGAAGTCGTAATTCGTTACGGATGAATTTGTAGTAGTCAGATGAAAAACATCAGTATTGGAATCAAAGCATGAAAACAGAAATTGTCCATTAATTTTGGCTATTCTATTCACAGAAAGAAACGTTGTCTCAATTCAAAGCAACCTTTGTTAATCCAAAACAACGGTTGTTTTATATATACGCAAGAATATATATCGTTGATTGAAGAAAACCGTTGCTTTGACCGGTTGTTTTACTTTAAGATTGCACAATTTTAAATGGATACAATACTTATTTTGATTTAAGAATTTGTTCCTTTAAATTAAAAGGTTGGGCACTTAGATTAATCAGCTCACATTCTTGGATTAAACATTTACCTCTTCTTTTAAATATGAACCATGTTATTACGAAAACAATAATATTTTACTTGGAATGCCATTAAGACATCCAAAGAAGAATTTCGTTATTTGTCAACTAGACAAGGTACCCGGTGTCCCTTCTTAGTCCCTTTTTCATCAACACTAGAGCTGTTGAACATTTGTACGTCAGGTACATTGACGGTATAATAGCACAATCTGATGCTGCATAGACATGAATTCGGTGATATACCTCTCTTACGAGGAGAAACTAAAGCTCCATCTATCGGCCCGTTCACATTATTTTCAAAACAACAACTGTCTTAAATCAAAACAATCGTTTTTTTAAACCAAATATTTAGGTTGTTTTATATTAAAGCAATATTCTCATTACAAGAATGTGTTGTTTTAAAACAAATAAATTATTTTAAGAATATCATTTTCTTAACATTAAATAACCATTTCTCTTTGTGTTCTATTCAAAATATCTGCCTTCTGATTCAAATGCCATGGAAAACTCACCCTATATGGTATATTCTTGTTAACGTTCTTTTTTGTATTTTCCAATTTTGTGTCCAATGTTTTTGTTTACATCAACTGTAAACATTAATGTTACATAGATTCATTTTAGAAACACAATTTTAGAAAAAGATATCCCTATATCATTATATCACATTAAAACCAATTTCAGTCGTTTGAAGAATATTTCAAACCAAAGGAATAGTAGCAATACTGTGTTATTTAAAAGAATTTACGATGCTACTACATCATAAGAAAATGTGACTACATCACCTTCTCAGCACTTGGTTTGATACTTCGTGCTGAAGATGCCTCTTGCAACAGAGCGCGAAACGTCGACTGCTTGGAAGTGCTCAACGCAGTTTCCACCCGGAAATCAATATGTCATTACTCTTGTAATTATTACATAATGTATATTATAATCACAAACCAACCTATAGGTTTGTGATTATAATATACATTGCTGTATAATTTATAATATACATTGCTGTAAGGTAATATACATTTTATAATCGGCCAATTTATCTAAACATGTGTATCAAAAATAACAACACAAATTTAGTGAAATGTTAGAAACTTGCTTTTTGAGAATCCACACACAAAAAGTCACTTTGTTTTGTAATTCTGGAGACACCTCCAAGTCAGTTTCGGACAGCAGACTGACCAAACAGTGTTCTCCGTAATGCAAGATCATATAGTTTGTATCGCAAATTAATTCAAACTATATTTTACAATAAAGTCCGTTTCATTTTAAAACATGGTATCTATCTAATGACACCGCGCATAACGTAGATTTTACATTATTTAATTTACTGATTTTATGACTTTCATTTTTCATTCATAATAAGATTATTTCTAAACCACCATCAAAACCCTGTACATTTTAAGAAATTTACTTTAGTCTAGCATGATACCTAACTATTTGTACGTAAAACAGGCTATTTGTTTTAATTATTAACGTAATATTTAAGAGAAAACGGGAAATATTTCAATCAGTCATTTTTGTAGATATGCCACTTTACCATTGGAGGGCAGTATGTACTTCAAAACATAATAAGATCAGCTTCAGTTTTAAGCGTAATGTTTTGCTAAGAAATTCGTAACTGTGTTTATGCTGATGGATAACGGCTGGCCGAGAAACTTAGGTAGATAAATGAACCGAGGAATAATCCCCGTTAACAAATTGCAAGCACTTAATATAGTTACGAACAGTAAAATATCTATAATCCGGGCATTATAAAGTCCGGCAGCTTACCGTTGCAGCACACAGAGTTAAACTCAAACAAAACCGTTAATAACAATTTATCGACGTCCCCGGAGCGGTGTAATGACTTTTTAATTGAAAAAGTTTATTTCTCGTGGCCATGCATATGTAAATGCATATCGCCACGCTGCATAGAAGCACAGATTTGCGTAGTTGCTATCATAGTACTTGTCCAGGAAGCTGTATAATTTGCGTACGCTAAATGACAATTTTTAACTAAGTTAATTAGTATTCTGAACTACAATATTCCTACCTTGATACATATTAAACACTACAGTAATTTTAATCAATTCCAGTCTTTTATTGTTGTGGTAATACACACGTGGCTGGAGGTTGATCAATTAATTATTTTCTACGCGGTTTAAGGTAAATTAATTAATGTATTTTACTTTATGTTACTTGACGAACACAGCGTTATAACTCGATAAAGGGGAATCTGTATTCCCACCGCACATCTCTGGTTTTATCAAAGTTAACATGAAACGCGAAATTATCAATAATTAACATCATAAATACATTAATAGTCTCACATTTCTAACAATCCCGAACCGAGATGGAAGGTACTTCAAAATGTAATAAATAATGCATATTATTTACGTGCTCATGCCTACAAAGAGTATATGTATAGAAACACCGCCAAAAGTGTGATCAACTTGTAACCTCGCCCTTCAACATTTATGTATTTTTAATGCAGCAACTGTCTTGCCTTGCATGGATATTTGAGATAGTGTTCGTAATATACATGGTGCAGTAGAAAGACGCATATGTGACCCGTCACAAGAGAATCGCCCTAACTACCTACTCTGGTTTCGATAATATTGACTCCTGTGTTTGAAGGCACATAATTCTCAAACTATGAACAGAAAAATTTACATGATGTGTGTCATACTCTTGAATTATTTCTACATAAGTTGTATGAATGCCAATATTTTTTGCCTCTCGGTTTGGACATGAGCGTGAGAGAAATGAGAGAAGTGCCTGATTTTTGCACTTTTAAATTAACCAATATGACTTGGTAAATGTCCGAAAAATGGTATTTAACAATATAATTTCAGCCTTTTACCAAGCCATAGAGGTTAATCCTAGGATTTACCTCATGATATTGGTGTAAGGTAGTTTTAGTAATTCACCAAACCAAAAGTTACCGCATATGTTTTATTAGCCCTGTGCATTTATATACCTGTGTCAAATTGTGTTGTTATGAGTTTGTGTACTATACTGAGTAGGTAAATTACATTATCACTGTGAAGTGGGTACGAGTAGCTACCGAAAGAAAATATATGTACTTCTATCATATTAAATATCACACAACAAACATTTTGATTCTTAAAATAAAAATAAAGATTGCGTAACATTAACCAAACAAAACTCTTTTTACTTTATCATACGCAGTATGCTAAAGTATTGTAATCATGCCGAAAAAAAAAATTGAGATTTTAGCGGAAATAGGTCTTTTTGGGTCTCCTGAACATTTTTGACCAAGGTACAAAAAAATGTCTGTGTGTGTGTGTGTGTGTGTGTGTGTGTGTGTGTGTGTGTGTGTGTGTGTGTGTGTGTGTGTGTGTGTGTGTGTGTGTGTGTGTGTGTGTGTGTGTGTGTGTGTGTGTGTGTGTGTGTGTGTGTGTGTGTGTGTGTGTGTGTGTGTGTGTGTGTGTGTGTGTGTGTGTGTGTGTGTGTGTGTGTGTGTGTGTGTGTGTGTGTGTGTGTGTATGTGTGTAAACGATTTTTGTGGCGACGATTCCGGAGAAACTACTAAAGATATCGGGACGAAAGTTCATATTTAGAAGTTTCATGACCTAACTTAGAGCTGAAAAGCTTTTGGTTCAAAAGGGTCCAAAGGAATTGATAGTTTATTCTAAGCCTTTTTCAAGGGTTTTGCAAATGAGCCGCCATTTCTGCAATTTCGTCAAAATAGTTAAACAATAAATTAAAGTAGAGGAAATTTTGAATAATTTATGCCTATGACTTTTTCTGGTAAAATTAATAGTTTAGCTACAAGAGCAAATTCTTTTTGATCGAGATCGGTCGCTTCTGCATTGATATGAAACTAAATAGTAGCCAGGATTTTGACAAATATTTTTTGTTCTGTCACAGTCGAAAACAACTGATTTCATCAGAGGTTGAGTTGGAGAACCGCTATGGAACGCTGCCGCTCTAGTGCAGCAAAGTACAAAATACAAATTTCAAATAAATTAAGATCACCAATTTGATTGTTTGTTAATAAGAAATATCAACCCGTCTTTATATCTAATTCTAAAAACGATAAATTGAGAAAATTGTAAATAAAGTATAGCGATGAGTGTAGTTTTATTTTAGGTGTTGGTTCGGATGTGACATCTACAGTGTCATGAACAAATATAAATCTGTCAGAATTTGAATTAGCTTTTTAAACGTGACGTTTCGTCAAAGTGGTACCAACACCACCAACACAGAAATATAACAATTTTTTATTATTTTTTTTAAATACATATTTTTCAAAAAGCGACACAATTAACGTTGGTGTCACTCCTGCCGAAAACTAGATAGCGCGACTCGCTCACATGCGACTGCGACGCTCCGCGTTCGGTGACGCGCCGCATGACCGCTCGTCGCGCTATTCCATACTTTCGGCACTTGTGACATAAATACCTATTATTCTAATGTCGTAGTGTAGGTAGTGTCAAATGCTGATGCTTTGACAATACCTACGATTTATCTCAATAAAATAGATTCTCATGCAGCTAAACTATTAATTTTATATTATTGTATGATAAAGTCATGTGCCTGGCCACATCAGATTTTTTATTTCGCAGTCGATAATATTTTAAATGTAATATTTATTTTAAGTAATATTTATTTTTCAAGGAATTTCTTTGGCATATATTTATCGAAAATCAATACTAAAGCGACTGAACACACCAGCATTCAAACAAAGCTACAGCGAAAACGCAATAGAATAACATCGTACCTTACACCGGCAACTTGTCTCTTCAAAATCGACGAAGAATGAACAAAAATCACAACATCGATAGGTTTGATAGCAAACATAGAGAGACGCGTAAAAATTGTAAGACGCTATCATTTTACTACGTACCGGGGTTTACAAACGGTTTAGCACGGACGAAATCAAAAAGCACGCACGGACAACAAACGCACATTAACACACCATACTGGGGAGGTGCGTATTATTAGCGCGTGTTGTATTTTGTGCCTGGTTTGACAAACAATAATAATTTTTTATCCGGATATTATTTTAACACCGGGATATTTGTTTAATGTGTTTTTGTTATCAATGCTTCTGTCCACTCCTCAATTCACCTGCCAAATGATATTATTAGAGAAAGCATAGCTAATATTTTTATATTGAATGCATTGGAGAGGATTTGGCCTTGGAGATCGATGCAGCGGCGCCAATAACACAAATTTTTAATCAGAACCCATTTACCTACAGCTGAATTTACGAGTTAAAGAGATGTTCATTGTTTGTAAAACCAAGCGTTGTAGTTTTGTGAGTCGGTAAACAATTCAATTATTTATTTTATACTATAGTTAAGATGCTTAACTGTCCCCTTTTCAAATTGCTGCAATAAATAGGATTTTTAGTATCTATAGGCCTTGGTCTGATTTCTATAATGAATTACTACTATCAAATTAGGAAAAGTACCAGTGATTGGTAGATATATACAAAATACGTGGTAAATTAATATTTGTATTTGATCCAAAGTTGTTGCCTGTTGCTGTCGCCATCTGTTGCCCTGGTCTAAACTAAGCACAGGCAAGTGTCTGCGCAAATAAATACATCTGAGGTTCACCAACACGAACCAGTATTCCTAGAATCCTAGATTTTACCATTATGTATTTGTCAATTTTAGGATTAACCGCTATGTTTTGGTAAACGCCCCAAATTATATTGATAAGTGCCATTTTTCAGATATTTTTCAATTCATATTTGTCAAACCTAGGATTACAGCATTAATCCTAGATTAGACAAAATTTCGGGCTTTTACAGTAACATATACCCACATTATAGTATTGATAATATTGACCTTACCATATTTACATCAAATTAAATCAAAAATCATAAAAACTACAACCCTAATAAAAGAATATTTGTGATTAGTTTTTGCGCCACTTCCTACCAAATGTTTTACAAGAAATTAGCGTTTGATCCCGTGTTTACGCATCTGCTATCTCCAGGGATGCGCCCATTATCCATACATTAGTCCTCTAAAGTTAATCAATTAGGGCAGTAAAAATTAAATTTCATCACATCAAATTCGAGTTATCGGGGTTGGCTGAGCGGGGCGCATCCCTGCCAACTTTTTCGTTGGCCGGTACTAGTACATCGTATTAATTAAAGGCGTGATAATGTAACTTTAACGAGGCTCATTATCTGGGCATAATTAATCAACGTCTGCAGATGACGCCTTCATTTCGTTTTACGCGACGCATACCGATGAGGGGGGGGGTGCGAGCGAAACGACCGGCACTCCGAGGGAGGGCCGATATCGATATTATGTCATTGGTGGAATTCAGATTTATTGCAAAGATTGGGTGAACAAATTAGGTTTGAGTCGTGCACTCGATTCGACCCGAATACCCAATAAAACTTTCTTAATTATTACAACTAGGAATGAGTATTCTGCGAGTTTCAGCGTTCACCTACTGTGAAAGCTGGTATGGCTGGGATAACAAGAGGAGCTGGGAGAGGGCTAAGTTGAGGTTAGAATCATCCTCATATCTTACGGGAGTAACATTCTTAATTTAGAGTATAGGTTTTAAAACTTGAGATTGGCATGTTGGTAATTTCCTGAAGCGATTCCAAAGTTTTTAGTTTTTAATTGCCATTCTTAACAATGTGATATACTATTGTTTTAACAGAAATCTTTTTATTGTCGTCACTGTAATTTGAAACGAAGTTTTGAAACAAATTTGAAAGTCATCACTAAAAGAGACTAGAAAATGACATTGGCACAAGTCTTGTTATGCCAGATTCCGTAGAAGAGAATATTTTTACTTTATCATACGCAGTATGTTGAAGTATTGTAATCGTACCAAAAAAAAAATTTGTGATTTTAGCGAAAATAGGTCCTTTTGGGTCCCCTGAACATTTTTGACCAAGGTACAAAAAGTGTGTGTGCGTATATGTGTGTGTGAGTATGTGTGTACTCGATTTTTGTGGCGACGATTCCGGAGAAAATACTAAAGGTATCGGGACGAACCTTCATATTTAGAAGTTTCATGACCAAACTTAGAGCTGAAAAGGGTTACTTTGGACCCTGACTATTTTCTCTTACCATTTTTCAACTAATTTGCAAATGAGCCGTCATTTCTGACTGCAGGAGCAAATTCTATTTGATCCAAATCGTGTCTGCATTAATAGTAGGTAGCCAGGATATTTTGAAACTTTTGACAATATTCAGAACGTCAGCGGTTGCGAAACGTTAATACAACGCGCAAATGCATGGAGAATTCGATGAGGAGGAGAAACACGCGCGCACGTACGCTATGTGAAATAACATTGGTACAGTATTGGTACAATATAGATGTTTACAAAGTCCATGTGTATTTCGAGTGCGGATAGCAATGTTGTTATGCATTTTTCAAGGATTTTGCAAATGAGCCGCCATTTCTGTAATTTCGTCAAATAGTTAAGTAATAAATTAAAATAGCGGAAAATTTGTATAATTTATGTCTATGGCATTTTTTGGTAAAATTAATAGTTTAGCTGTAGGAGAAAATTCTATTTGATCGAGATCGTATCTGCATTAATATAAAGTTAGCCAGGATTTGCCAGATATTTTTATTCTAATGACAGTAGGTAGTGTCAAAGGCTGATTTTTTGACAATACCTACTGCCAATATCTGTCAAATCCTGGCTAATTCGTTTTATTTTAATGCAAACACGATCGATCTCGATCAAATAGAATCTCATGCAGCTAAACTATTAATTTTATATATTGTATGATAAAGTCATTTGAATACCGGTAAGCTCAAAGTCCGATAACAAAATTTTATTTTTGTATCGTAGTGTTAATTGTGACATATTCTTTCCTTCAAACTTATTTCAGATGGAGATTATTAAGAATTGCTTTGGTTTGTGGTGGAATGTTTGATTACAAGTCAGCATCGACTACAATCTAAAATAAATAGAAATAAATTTCAATAAAACAGAAACTTACAAAAAATTTATCATGTTTTTGAGAGAAAGTAATAGAAAACACGTCACAAAGTCGTTGTAAATCTAGTGAAGCGATGCACAACTTTGTCGCCCTTAAAATGACAGTACTGATTACACATTTAATATGTATATTTCCGGGGTCAATGTAAATTGTTGGAACAAATAAAATTCTAAAGTCTAATTTTGCTTTGTTTTTAAATTACATAAATTTAAATTTATGTTTATATTGATTTATATTAGTATCAACAAAGTAGTAATAACAAAGTAGTATCAAACTATTAGTATTATTAGTACCAACATACAAACTATACAATTCTTTAGATATTTATTATTATTGAAAACAGTCAAGGAGCAACTTAATTGGCAGCAGCGGTTATAAAATCAATTGAAAACATTCCGCCACGAGCAAGTTTTTTATTGGAAAAAATAAACGGGACGGGACGAACTTTCTGTGCATCATTATTCTAGTGTTTTCCGGGGAGTTTTTCGTTTTTCTTTTCGTCTGGCAAGCAGTGCAGCCAGTTAGCTATCGGGTCCAGCGCAGATGAAATATTTAAAAAGTCTGTATCAATTAGTTTTTCGGCGTGGAAGTTTTAAGACTTCGTGAAAGCTAATCAATTTAGTCCGAGGGAATATTGGAAAGCTGCCGTCTGTGAGAAATGAGAGTTCGAAACTCTAAGTAAACGATGGCTCACGTCTCCGCCGCGCCACCCTGGCAAACATTAATGAGCCTTTCACCCAAATGTGCTTCTTGCGGACATATGAATAAGAAACGACGCCTTCCCATCGCCTTGATTATTGTGCCGCCGAGACATCTTCCCACTTTGAATTCTTAACCATTGTCACATAATGGTGGCCCCTAATTAATTTATTGACGAAAACTCCCATCAAACTTTAACGGCCGAACTAATACAAGAGAAAATCCAGGCGCAACCTGGATAGAAAAGAAACTGCAAAAAATTACAACTCGAAGTTACAATCCAGAAATCTTTTTACAATAGAAAAAAGGTCACAAAAAATTTGAATCCAATTATTTGTAGAATATATTTGAAATAATAAATGCCAATATTAATATACTATAAAATCTAGGTTATGTTCCAGATACTCTAGTTTCCCAATTAAGTAGTATTATAGGTGTTCTATGCATCGTTTAACGAGGAGTTACTGTTTTAAAGTCACACTTCTGGAAATGCCTCAAAAGCAGTAACGACGTATTTATGTGCTTCATAAACCACAGTATTTAAAAAAATGGTAGAGCATCATATTTAATAACAAGATAACTACAGCTTGGAGTAATTAACGATTTCCGATATACTACACTGTAGAATAACAAAATAAGTCGAAGAATCTGAAGACTCAAGAAGACTGAATGACTACTTTTGCACATTTTTGACACAGATTTTCTCAAAAACCAAGTATAATTCAGATGTTATTCTTGGAAGTCTCGGAGGGACACCCATCATAGTTTATTATGGTTATCATTATTTTCTTTTAGCTAAGAAGAATAACAATACTCTATAAGAAACAATAAAGATAATGTATTTATTTTCTTGTATCAATATTTCATTGTACAGACAAAATCACAACTGTATATTATTCCCTATAATTTAGACGGTGCCAACAGTACCGTCACAAAATACGAGTTTTTAGTAAAAAATAACTAAATAATACACAGATATTACACCTACCAAAGTTTCATTTATAAAACACGTAGTTAGAATTTCCATTCTTTGTTTGTTTCGCGTTTTTAGAGAACCCTCGGTTGGAGTCGCGCTTTTTTATATTTTCGAACCAGACGATCGATAAATACTTCCAGATTTGTTCGGGAAAGTGTATAAACATTTCTGGAAGAGTGGGCCCATATATTTTCGGGCATTGTGAGCGGCCCATGGGGAAATGCCCTACATGTACACATAAAAGATAATGTATAGATATTGTTATGGATATTACTTTTCTATACTCGCCGCAGCTTGTAAATTTTCAATAAAATTTCATCGTCAAAACAAGGTCATTTTCACGTCTTCGCTGTTATTCGATTCTACTTACTACGGACTTCGCTAGATGTATTTTACACTGGTATGCGTTTTATAGTATTCTTACACATACATTTACATGTTCCTGCGCCAACTTACTTTTTTATACACAGGACAGTTTGCTGAGGAAATACTTTTACCATGTATTCTTGAAAATTAAATAATATTCTGCTACTATAGACGATTATAAATGAAAACAGATGAAATGTAAATGTAAATGTAACATTGTCACTTCCTATATAACTGATTCTTTTCAAAATTGCTGGACGTTGCCAGAAGAAAATGGAAACTTTAAAATAGAATGTAGTTATCACTATAGTATTCTGCCGTATTTAAAATAAGCTCATGTAAGAACATGAACAATACAAATGGTGCATTGTATCTTGAATTTCTGTTGCTTTATTTCTTTTTGGTTTTTAATTTTTGACATAAAGAAGCCGGAAATAAAAACCTTTGTTAAAAAGATTGCCGGCGATTCCTATAGAGTCAGTGAGGCATCTAAGGTGTAAAAATTTGTCCGCGTTCAACGTGATAGCGACAAAGCTGCCACGTGGATATTTTAGAATAGTTAATTATTCATACTGAAAAAAAAAACAACAATGGTAGACGGCTGTGGAGGTTCCAAGGTCATGGCAGACACTTAAAAGTCCCCACAAAAATAAAAATGTACCGTATTTGGGCAAAGCTGAAAAAAATTACATAGGGTTAGAAAAAATTACGGGAACACCTCAATAATTGTCCATATTTTTAATGTAGGTTCAACGTGTTAACAAAATTATTTTTTTGGGTTTAACAGAACCTCTCGTTCAACTATATTTGGAATATACATATAATATAATAAATATAATAAATTACATTTTTTATTCTAAGATTCATAAGATTCAAGAATTTTATGTTGGAATAATTGTTTTTTTATAAAATGCATTGCTTTTAGTTATACAAGCAAGAAATAAAAACGCACGAACTTTACTTTAAGGAAACAGATAAAAATTAGAAATCCAAGAGAAAGAGAACTTAAAATACCAACACAATCAAATACAAATTTCATTGTATGTAATCGTTATTTGTAGTAAATTAATTATAATTGTTTATTGTAAGTTTGTAATGTTCAAACTGTCACATTAAAATAAATGTGTATGTGTGTGGGAAAATATTCTTAATTTGAAGGTGCATTAATGCATTTCATAAAAAATAATTCCTACATAAAGTTCATAGAATTAACCATTGAAATAAAAATTTTAAAAGTTTAGGGTATTGTGTTAGAAAAAGGAAAGGTTTGGAAAATTTATATAATAAAATAAGAATTGTTTTGCGATTGGAGAATTAGTTAGGTGTGTTGCCAAATTTTCTTACTAAAATGAAACCTGTATATTAAAAATTTATTTAGACGACAGATTTATTATTTATTTTTTACGGTTTGGGAACTATTTAAGTGTTCCGGTAATTTTGGCTAACCCTGTATATGTATAAATAATAATAATAATAATATGTTAAGCCTATATTTAGCACGGTTGATATTTTTCACGGTTCCAATATCCCGACAAACAACCAAACGTAACATCTGCTACGAGCGTACGCATGTATTTCGTATGCTTGGTTGTCTGCCGGTTAAACCCGTGAAAAACTTCAGGTGTGCTAAATATAGGTTTAGAATATTATTATTAATGTCATATATAAATTTCAGTTCTGTCAAAATATCGTAAATTTTTGTTTTTGGGGACTTAGGTGTCTGCCATGACTATATAAAACTTAGGGTTTGACAACATTCCGTAAGTCTGCCGGCTACTGGCTCTTAGACTATTATAGTGAGGAACACATATGTAGATAATACATTATATCAATAGAATAAACACTTTGAGGAACTGAAAAGAAAGGTTGCTCTAATTCATGTCAGGTCATCAAAGGAAATAGCTACATAGGATGCAATGTAATTCATCATGTCCTTGAGCTACCAAAGCAGGGTATTTTTGTGGTCAACGAATTACATTTAGTGAAGTACGGTTTTGGCACAGGTTTAGGTTATGTGCGTAACTTTTCGCGTTCTCGCGATATATCCGAAATCAAACAAATACTGGCTTCATCCGCTTACTACAGGTAACCGCTTCAACATACTTCAACATACCGAGTATGTAAACGCCTATTGTGTTCAGTGTTTATAACTTTACAACTAAATTAAGCTAATTTTGCCGGTTACCGCCGAGTCGCCAGACATTATATGTAGCAAAGTTGCTAACGGCTCTAACGAGATGGAACACAATTCTTCTCATCTCGGAGAAAGTGTTAATGGCGCGAATTAAACGATTCGGTGCTTGTCCCGGAGAAGAAAATTGGATTGCTGAAAGTTTCAATTGTTTGGGATTCCAATGCAATTACACCAGAGTGCTAATGCGTTGCACTAACTTGAAGAATTCTTGAAAGTTAGGAGGGGGCGCGCAAGACTTGTCCGGCGTCCGACACGGACGGAAGGAGGGAAAAACTTAACGTCTCATCACTCGGAGGACGGGATAATCGTTAGTCCATTAGTGCAAAGTATAGCGGTACGATTCCGGAGAAAAGGACTCAACTCCAGTTGAGATTATTTCACATCGGTGCGTTTTTCGGCAGTTCGCCGCCGAGCCGCACAAGCTCGGCATAAACGCTTTGCGGCACGGTCGTCCATAAATTCGTTAAATTCCGCGGATCGATGCCAATTTATGGGCGGAATGGCCGTCGACGATACTGTCGATAAGCTCCCTGCAATTCCGCCGGATGCAGAAATAACACCGCGGAGAGAAAAAAGTCCCCGCGAGCGCATTTTATAATACCCGTGTTTTCACACAGGTGGCTTTTTTTAATTAAACACACTTAATGTAATTGCAATGCAGCGACGTGTAATTTACGACCGCACGGACGTTGCGTGAATTCAAAACGACGTATAGTAGCTATACGCGTTGACCTATAAAAGAGTAATTCATATTTAAAGTAAACTAAAATGTGTTGCCTTTCTGTAATTTCGTCAAATTGTATTTGATTGAGATTGGTCCTGTCTGCATCTTACTTAGCCAAGATTTGACAAACAGTTTTATTCTAATGACAGTAGGTAGGTAGTGTCAAACGCTGATGTTTTGACAATACCTACTGTCAATAGTATGAAATATCTTTTTAAAAAATCTGTCCTGCAGGGTCATATATGTTTGTTTGTGACCTTTGTATGTTGTTTTATGTTCTCCACGGTCCACACCTGACAAAAAGGGAGGTTTTACAATTGAGTTTTCAGAGTTTGATTTGATTGTCAATTGTGTAATTTATATCTCATTTCATATAGCACCTGAAGAAGTGCCCAGTACAACACGAAACATGTAGCGATGGCTAAAATAAAACAAAAATAAGGAACCAGTCTACTTTTTATTAAAATATCTGTCAAATCCTGGCTGACTAGTTTTATTTTAATGCTGATACGACTGATCTCGATTAAATAGAATCTCATTTACTCATTTAATTTTGTATATAGTATGATAAAGTCATGTGCCTGGCCACATCAGATTTTTTTATTATTTCCCTATTCTTTTGACCAGTGTAGTTCAGAATCACCCTAAATCTCTAAATACAAAGTTTCATGGACTGAAATATTAATTTTTTTAAATTTTATTACCCATTACTTGCGGGTCGTACAAAAATACAATTACAAAATAGCTGACCAACTTGAATGGGAATGTGTAGTATTCATATTTCATGTTTAACTAAAAGCAATTGCTACAGTATGGTTTTAACTTCAAAATTCCATTATAAATAATATTTACGATGATATTAAAAACACTATTATTAATTCTTTTTGATTTTACAAATTCAGGAAATTTAGTTCATGTTGTTTCTGGGATTCTGATAAGAATCTCTCATACTTTTCACATGAACAGCAGCCAATCACTGTTATGTATTGTAGTTCTGTAAACCAAGCATATGTATTCCACTTTTATTATGGCTTTTGCTGTTTTGGATGATACAAAGGTCCAACATATAGTTATTCGCCTCTTGTATAAACAGAGAATATCTACACTAAGATACTTTCGGCGGTGTTTGTATATTCTGGAAACGAGTCAGATTTCAAACCCTCAGATTGTTTCTTCTGATTGTACGAGCTGTGTTTGTAAGTTTTAATTCAAATATTCAAATATTTGAGACGTTAAGAGACGTCTCAAGGTTTCCCTTATAAAAACGACTAGAAAAAGGATTATAAAAATGTAAGGTGGAGGATTATAAGATTTTGTGGTAAATTTGACGAAGCGACTGGTCATAAATAACGCCTAACCTTTCATTTCGAAAACGATAAGCGAAAGAGGTATTATATTTCTCCTTTTTGGGAGTTTTATTTTCATTTAAGTATATGTTTCGAGAATTAAGACTGCTAATTACAACACAATATAGTTTCTCAGTATCCTTAAAACTGGTTAAATGTTCATTCTTAAATGTTCACTACATGACAATGACAAAGCAAGGTCTGGGGGGTTTGTGTGAGTGTTTAAATTAATACATTATTTGTATGCTCAGAGCAAAACTAATGAAATATTATACTTAGTTCTGTTTATTTTGAAATAGTGCCTTTGTAGCAAGTTAAATGTGCGATAACAGATCAGCTTTTTAGTGCCAGGTTTTGGGGTGTGAGAAGATCCAAACTTAATGCCCTAGCATCCATCCTGTTTCTATACACTTTCGAGGCAGGGCTGAGATATGAAGTACCACCTAACACTTAAAGCTCAGGAAACTTTTTAAGCGCTATATCGCCTAAGTGCACTCGAGAACGTTAAGCTATTGTCTGCATGTAGGTGGTAGTTAAACTACTTATGATATACTGCCAGCTCACTTCCTTTATCCCTCCACTTGCAAGCAGTTTATTTTCGGTCGTTTTCCTTGTAATTAATTTCCCTTTCCACCCTTTGTCCTCTTGCCGTCAGACATATTAGTTACTTTAAACTGACGTCTACTGTTAAATACGGGTCGTCTATATTCCATGACGCAAAAGACACGTTATGTACCGCCAAATACAAAGACAATACATCAAAGTGTAAAATCTCGATATGGGCAAACTGTTATATACTATTTTTTCTGCTAAACAATAAACATTTTAGTTGAGTTTCGTAAATTGAGGTTGTTTTCTTTCAATTTCTTTCAAGAAGCAATGTTTTATTGGTTTCTTTTCATAAAGTTATTTTTAGTTATTATAATTGGTAATCCAGGTGATGCGATTTTGCTATACGAAATTCAACCGCTGGCGCTGTAGGCTAGTCGAGTTTTTCAGAACTACTTGACATTTCACTAGTGTTTTGTACTCTCGCTGCTAAATCCGTACAACCCGCATGTGTATTATTTGTTCCTGGTGATTATTACCGAAAGACCATAGTTCATTGTAACTCTATGAAATAGAATTAGCGGGCGGACAGCGTACATCGTACGCAAAACAAGTCTGCCAGCATCAATATTTGTACAATATGCGTTCAACACGAATGTTGAAAATCCGAGAGGATTTATACGAGATGCCAAGCGAGTCTTTCACAATCATTGTCTACAGACAAGCGTACTATATTAAACTACTTCTGCTTTTGTAACGTAATTTAATATGGTTATCCTATAATTAAGCCATTTATTTAAACATATCTATATACAGGATGTCTCAACAGTGCGATCTCGGAAGATTGTGCCTCTGTTAATGAAGATATTTTAAAACTGATTTCACTCATATATACAGAACGCCGAGGCGCACATTTTAAAATTATTAGCGTGAATACAGGGTGTTCCATAACGTAGTACCAACCCAAACTTCTGTTTTTTAAATGGAACAACGTATATTTAGGCACAATTTTGAATTCTTCGCCAAATTTTACGCCAATGAAACATATCATTACCTACACTAAACTTTATACTTTTTGACTTTCTGGCATTTTTATGGAAAAACAGTAGTCTAATAAAAACAGTATATCTCAATAACTGTTTTTAATTTTATTTCGTACGCTTAGATTATGATTAAGTAAGAAGCGTTCTATTATGATGATTACCTACCATATCCAAATCGTGTACAAGATGGTCATAATCTGCTGCAAAATAAAGTAATCAGTTTTTTTAAGAAGGTATTTTTTGTTAGTGGAACACCCTATATCAAATTCTTTTTTTGAATTCTATGCATCATTCTGCACAAAAAAGTACTAGTACATACTAGTCCTAAAATAAACCAATGCTGAGATAACTAGTCTTCTTAATAACAAACCGATTTTTCTATCAGTAAGTTCTACAGCTATATTAACAATTATACCAGTTAAATATTTACCGAAAGTACTGTTTTCTCGCTTAATTTCATCTTTTCAATAAAATAAAACATTTTATCACATCTGCAATTTATTATTATAATTTGAAATAAAATTTTACTTATACCTTGTAGGCTGTGAAAAACTCTGCTTAAGAAGTTATTAAGGTATCTGTCAGTGGTATCTGTCAACCCAACTTGCCAATAAAGCAATTTTGTTGCATTCGCCAAAAACCCACACCATGTCAATTAGTTCCTCCTGGGAAAAGTTCGCCATATTTCCCAAAATTATGCAAATCTAACTTAACAACCCTAACAATATCACCACCACTGACAGATACCTTAATAACTTGTTTAGCACAGTTTTTCATAGCCTACAGGGTATAAGTAAAATTTTATTTCAATTTATAATATTATATTGCAAATGTGCTAAAGTGTTTTATTTTATTTAAAAAAGATGAAATAATTCTAGAAAGCAGTACTTTAGGTAAATACTTAGCTGGTTTAATAGTTAATGTAGGTGTAGAAGCACTTACTGATAGAAATTCTTTTTATAAAGAAGTCTAGTTATCTCTGCAATGGTTCATTTTAGCACTAGTGCGTACTGGTACTATTTTGTGCAGAACGATGTGTAGAATCCAAAAAAGAAAAATAATCAGATAGGGCGTTCCATTTAAAAAAAATTTACTTTCTTAGGAAAAGTTGTTTGCTATATTTTGTTGCAGATTATGACCATCCTGTACACAATTTGGATATGGTAAGTGATTGCGCTAATAGAACGCTTCCTACTTAATCATAATCTAAGCGTGCGCAATAAAATTAAAAACAGGTATTGGGATATACTGCTTTTCTTAGACTACTGTTTCACAATAAAAATGCCAATAAATAAAAAAGTAGAAAGTTTAGGGTAGGTAAAGTTATTCATCATTGTCGTAAAATTTAGCGAGGAATTCAAAATTGTGCCGAAATATAGGTTGTTCCATTTAAAAAAATCTGATGTGGCCAGGCACATGACTTTATCATACAATATATAAAATTAATAGTTTAGCTGCATGAGAATCTATTCTATAGAAATAAATCGTAGGTATTGTAAAGCATCAGCATTTGACACTACCTACACTACGTCATTTGAATAATAGTTATTTATGTCACAAATGCCGAAAGTACGGAATAGCGCGACGAGCGGTGATACGGCGCGTCACCAAAGGCGGAGTGTAGCCGTCGCATATGAGCGAGTCGCGCTATCTAGTTTTTGGCAGGAGCGACATCAACGTTTATTGTGTTGCTTTTTAAGAAATACGTATTTAAAAAAAAATAAATGATTTCTGTATAGTAAATGCTAGGTTGGTACCACTTTGACGAAAGGTGCGTTCCGATTGGTAGGTAATGGTAGCTAATGGCGGTGGTAGAATACGAAATTATAGTATTTCTTACATATCGTGATAATGACACATATTAGTTTGCATGTACATAAACATGAGTCACTAGCAATTTTCTATTGGAATTACTACAACGGCGTCTGCTACCACTGCCATTATCACTAATAATAACGCACCTTAAAAAGGTAATTCAAATTCTGACAGATTTATATTTGTTCATGACACATCCCTACCAACATACTAAAATAAAACTACACTCATCGCTATACTTTATTTACAATTTTCTCAATGTATCATTTTTAGAATTAGATATAAGACTGGTTGATATTTCTTATCAACAAACAATCAAATTGATGATCTTATTTTATTTGAAATTTGTATTTTATAATTTTGCGTACTACAGCGGCACGTTCCATAGTGGTTCTCCAACCTCTGATGAGATCAGCTGTTTTCGAATGTGACAACACAAAAAAATATTTGTCAAAATCCTGGCTACTATGTAATTTCATATCAATGCAGATGCGACCGATCTCGATCAAATAGAATTTGCTCTTGAAGGTAAACTATTAATTTTACCAAAAAATGTTATAGGCATAAATTATTCAAAATTTCCTCTACTTTAATTTATTAATTAACTATTTTGTCGAAATTACAGAAATGGCGGCTCATTTCCAAAATCCTTGAAAAAGGCTTAGAATAAACTAAAAAGCTAAACTATTAATTTTACCAAAAAATGTCATAGGCATAAATTATTCAAAATTTCCTCTGCTTTAATTTATTATTTAACTATTTTGACGAAATTACAGAAATGGCGGCTGATTTCTAAAATCCTTGAAAAAGGCTTGGAGTAAACACCCAGTTCCTTTGGACCCTTTTGAACCAAAAGCTTTTCAACTCTAAGTTTGGTCATGAAACTTCTAAATATGAAGTTCCGTGCCGATACCTTTAGTAGTTTCTCCGGAAATGAATTAACAAAAATTGGGTACACACACACACACACACACACACACACACACACACACACACATACACACACACACACAGACATTTTTTTGTACCTTGGTCAAAAATGTTCAGGGGACCCATAAAGACCTATTTCCGCTAAAAACTCAAAAATTTTTTTCGGCACGATTACAATACTTTACATACTGCGTATGATAAAGTAAAAACATAAGTTTGGGTTGCTACTACCTTATGGAACATCCTGTATATACGCTAATAATTTTAAAATTTGCGCCTCGGGGTTCTGCATATATGAGTGAAATCACTTTTAAAATATCTTCATTATCAGAGGAACAACCTTCGTAGATCGCACTGTTGAGACAGCCTGTATGGTTAACATTACATTTAAAAAAATTACAAAATAAAATAATTTTACACACAATTTTACAGATCCAAGATCCTGGACTAACCTTTAAATTATATAATAGGGCACCTCTCAACAAACTATCTATAAATAGAAAAATGTACATATCATAACTTTCTCAAACCGACAACTTATTGGTTTCACGCGGGCAACTTTTAATTTTCTGGATGTTTTCTAAGTGACATTAAACAATTTGGTATAAAGGACAAGCATGTCTCGTCTGAACTCGGCTTCAAATTTAAGTCCATCTTAATTGTTCAAGGTCTGTTTAACGGCTAAGTGCACGGACAAACAGTGAGCGGCGCTGCTTCTCGCGGTGCTGATAGCGGCACTGGTAGCGCAGCATTTGAATACACGGGTGCCGCTAAGAAAGCGGCAGCAGCACCGCTAAGAGCACCGCTAGATGCGCCGCTTACTGTGTATTCATGGCCATAAGCACCTGTGTATTCAAACGCTAAGCTACCATCGCCGCTATCAGCACCGCCAGAAGCAACGCTAGCAGCGCCGCCAACTGCCTGACCATGCACTAAGGGGAAAAATATCCTCAAATGAACTGTACATTTAATAGTCGGTAACAATTTTCATAACAATACCGCGTATTTATAAATTCGTCTGTCCGGCGCTATCGAATTGCCAGCACAAGCATTATATTTAAAAAAAAAATCTGTAATCAATGTTAATTTGGTTGCATACTACACCGGCTGAGGTATTTATGATAACCCTGGTTAAATAGTCTGTCTACCAATCACACTGTACTGATATTATTCTAGTTACATATAAAACCTACAAAATGTAATGTAATAAACAAAATTAGCTCAATATTCCATTAACTTATTAGAAAAGGTGATTGCTGTAGCCACCAAAGTGTTTGAGGGGATGGCACGTTTTCACTCGTCAAGTCGTTAGCGAAACGGCGTTGGATGGTTGAAAAATTAAATTGTGTTTAATTAATGTTCGTAATATTAATCATAATTAAGAGCTCGCTAAATTTTCAGGTTTATTTTTGGGCGACGTGCACGCCCGTTCAATTTATACTCGATGGACCATTGAGGCCCGCCGAGGTGGCGGCGGCGGCAGGCCCAACCCTCTTTAAGAGCCGCTTTGTCCGCCTCCGACACTTTGATAAAACATTTTTGTATAAATACATCTATCGACTGACGATTCAAACCGCCACCCCCAGAAAGACGACTCGGGGGGCGGGTGGACGCGTCTAGACAACCACTGCAGGAAGTATAAAACATTAGTGAGCGGTGTCAGATCTTCATAAACGTCCGATCGCGATGATTTATTATGCCGGTGCCTTTTTGGCAACTGTAGAAGATAATGGATATTTTTATTATACCGACGTATCCATTATGACTGCACAATGGCACCGTATCACAATCAATCATACTAAAAACTTGAAAATAGCGCACGCCAAAACCGACTCCTTAGCGTTTTATTAACGGAAAATCAAGAGCGTATAATTTTTCCTCATCAACGGTATTCTTGTTTGATTATGATGGCAAATAATCACGAGTAATAGACTGATTTCCGACAATAAAAGATGGAACCTGGTCTAGTAATGACAAAAGCAAAGCTATTTTAATCTTCACAGATTACTTGGAACAAGACTTCACTCCACATTTGGAAGAAATTACCCAAAATTTACCTAAAGAAGTCAAAGTAGATTCTATGCAACGCAGCATTTAGGCTTAAACATCTGCCAATCCTTTGGAAAACGGCTGAAACCCCTATGAATTTTATCTAACCTGTATAACTTTATGTAGATCATCAACATATTTAGCTTCGGTATCGGTAATCTCGGCAACAACATCGTATTCCTTCTTGCTGATATTTGAGCAAGTATAGTCATCAGCAATTCCACTCTCCGCTGAACCTAAATGAAAAAGATGTATACATATACACACATAAGTAACTGCAGACTATATTGATAGGTTATATTCCTACCTTGATCCAGATACTGGCTGAAAAGCGCAGCTGCTACCACTCGATGAAAATGAACCTACGCTCGTTAGAGAGATGGGTCTGGACACTTCCGAAGATGTAGTACTTAAGATGCCGACACTGCTTTCACTAGTACCCTGAAATAAATAAATTAATAATATCTGTGCTACTAGAAAACTGATGGAACTGTGGTTTGGCATGTAACAACTTTTTATGATACCACATCCCTCAGGTAATTTTGTTTTTGCGGTGCCAGATCTACTGAATGCTGTTATGTCAACAATTAAGCAACATTAACAGGAATGTCCTGAATTTAATGAATTTAAAATTTCAACATATTACTTGCTGTTAACGTATATATTTAAAAAAATTCAAAAATTGGATCAAAGAACAAAAAGATTTGTTGATGTGATGCCACGAACTGTTTCTGTGACAATTAATAGATCTACCAAAATCAGTAAAAAAATAAAGGGTTGCCGTTGAAAAACTGTTGATAGTGGCATAAGTAACAATTTACAGTCGTAAATTGATTAGAAATGTATATTTTATTAATTGAATATTGACCCGTGTCCAAATAGAACTTGCGCAGACTAATATGTTCAAAAGCTATAATATTTACAGTTTGTGTCCTTAGAATTGATTGGATTTATGCTTGTATCGCCCTTCTATTTTATTTTAATTTTAGTTTAAAATTTATGCCAGCATAGGCGTACAAATTTTTGTGGGTGGCACAAAAAAAAGTGTAAAAATTACCGGGCCACGGAAAACAGGTTGAAAAGCACTGGTCTAGTGAACAAACTGTCAGCGGGCTAGACAGCTGATCATTTGAGCTGATTGAAAACTAAACTATACAGTATTTGATCCTTCCTCAAATCTCTAGAGATTTGATCTTTTATTGATATAAATATTATTATTTATTTATTTATTTATTTAATAATAATAAAAAAATATAATAATATTATTATATATTATTAACATCTTTTCTCAGTTGTTGATACTTTGTTTACTATTTTCTTATTTTAATTCATTTCATTCCTTTGTTGAAAGTCGTCCCATCATGGTTTGGTCCAAGGTGTGGTCATATCTAAGAAGTCACTTATCGGTATTATGTCATTACGGTTAGAAATCAATTGACATTGACAAATTTACGTTAGTTGTTATTTGGCCAATCGGGGTAATTTTGGTGGAACATTTTCGTGTTTTAAAATTCTTATCCGTAATCCTATATACTCTAGGTAAGTTACATCTCATTCCCTTACATCGCAGGCCTTTCCTTGAGAATTGTTTTAGTTTTGGTATTCTCGCGTTAATAACAGAAGAAGAGACATTCATGGGTCTCCTGTTAATTATTTGGAACTCTTTCGTATGTTATTTGAAAACGTACTTCGACTCACATCCGGACGACGGAAATGGTCCGGCATGTACCTCGTCAAATACCTCGATCAGAGTGTGTACGTCTGAATGCAACAAAGAATGCTTCCTGTGCGTCCACAGCACGCTGCCGCCATTGAAATACCGTCACCGCCATAGACCCACTAAGCATCCTTCAGTAAACGATTTAGTTTTGCTCGAGGAGAAACTGCGTGACAGCAATCATCCGGAAAACTTTGTCGGGGAAGATGACCCCAATGAAGACGACGTCTTAGCACTCTTAGAACTCCACGAGGCACACACTTCAATCTCACAGCATAATACCGGCTTATATTGATCGATCGATAGTTGAATTTTATTTGTGAGTCTTTCTCTTTATCGAAAAATACATGCCATACACTTTTTCTTGTTGTTGTTTTCCCTCAAAAGGTAAAGATAAAAAAATGGATGTGTGGATAACGTTCATAATAAATTGATAGGGTGGTATTGTAACTTGGCTAGCACTTTCCTATGGTTTAGACTTGGCAAGTTTAGTAACGGGCAGCACTTAGCGCCACCAGACGGTGCTTTACACACGGGAATTTTCGAGAAGAGACAGTTGAAAGTAAAGGTAATGTTAATAAGTTTTGTTCGTGAATGAAAGGCGAATATGCGTTTTTGTTTCATGTTTATGCCCTCAATGTGAATCCGAGCTTGAAAGTAGCATATTACGTTAGATTATTACAACACTAAAGGAATTCCTTCAAATGTTTTAAAAACACTTGTAAGCAGAATTACAGAACTTCAGGTTTTACTAAAAGACCCTTTTGAGATTTCTAAGACATTGAATTCAGTTGGTATATACCCTAGGGCCTCGATTTGCGTCAGGGTTACGTTCTGGGAAATTGCGACGCACATCGAAGCAACGCTAATCGAATCAAATTTTGCCATAAGACACCATATAAATTTTCGAGATGCGTTCCGCAGAGGTCGTGTTTAATTTTTGATATGAAATAATTAAAATAAATAATTATTAAAATAATAATTGCCTGATACAAAATCATTCCTGGGATCAATGTTGGGAAATATGTATTTTAACTAGTATTTTAAACAAGAACAAACATAATTTTGCGGGATCGAATTTTGTTTAAACGTTACATTAATGAAGTAATACAAACATTATTATAGCAGGACTGACCCTGTAAATCCGAATAAACACGAATAAAAATTAGTATTAGCGACTCAAGGTTTAGTTTTTTTTTTAATCGTGTAAAGTTTGTAAAGTTTCATTTATTTACAACATTCACAACATTTCTGCATCTACTTTCATCGTTATCATGGTCAATAAAAAAATATTTTCTTTGTTTTATTTGTCGCATCATTTACTCAAAGTTACATAACTGTTCAATGTAATTCCGACTTTGGAATCTTCAAAAGTATGAAGTTACCCTTGTATTAGATGTTGATGTAAATAAATATGCAGGAATAATAATGTCACAAAATTTTATATTGATCAAGGTCAATGCGTCTTGACAGTTTCACCGTTTAGCGGCGTTCTCATTAGTGGTATTTCTCACCAGACGTGTTACTGATACATATTAGTTTGCATGTACTTACTATTGTGAGCATAAAAAATAGGGACACTCTAATTTGCACTAATTCAACTTGGCTTTGTACTGTTTTCGGCGATTAACCAGAATTCTACATCCTCAACCTCGAAGTCATTTTTAATCTTTCGCAATGTCATGTCATATTAATGTCATCTTGAATTTTGATATAATAAATAAAAATGCCGCAATTGAATGAAATTCAGAACCCAATAATTCTATTTCGACTGCATGATGGAATCAGCATTCGAGAAATTGCTACTGAATTAAGTGTAAACAAGATACCGCGAAGATTAAAATTGTTGAAACCGTAACAAGTTTGTAGATTGACAGATCCTGTCAAAGTTTCGACTTCATAGGTTAACAAATACGGTCAAAGTAAATGCAGGTTTAAGGAAAGAAATACGGACGAATTAGTGCAGTATAGGTGAGGGAATCCCCGATTTATTTTATCTGTAAAGGCGCATATCGAATCATAACGCAAAACAGATTTACAGTCCAATATTTTCGATCATCGCAAATCGAAACAACGCAAATCGAGTCCCTAGTGTATTTGCAACAATTGCTAAGATAACGTTATGACATTTTACCCACCCTTTTTTTCCGAAAACCTTACTTGATAGCATTGTTTAGTCCGGGTTTGTCCTGAGGACAACTAATTCTATCTAAACTGCATTTTCATATCCTATTTACAAACTCCATGTAATCCATATTTATTTGTTTCATATTTGTTATTAATATTTTGCACTTTTAATTGTGTTTCTCTCAAAAATTTTCTAATGTGTGGCCATAAAGTGTTTTGACTATTTAGACAGTCAGAAGCTCTCCCACAATTACTAAAAATATATTTCATAATTTGCGCAATTTGTTTTTCTAGGTTTAATAGTTTTAAGAGATATTGATGAAAACGTGTGTGGATATTGCTTGACTAATTTTCCCAATAAGATACCCTAGGGAAAGACATAATATGACAAAAAAACTAATATGTATTAGAAATAAAGCAAGGTATTCTTAAAAAGTAGTAGAAATGCCTAATATGTTACAAGAAGTGCCTGTTGTTAACTCTGTATAAAGGGTTAGCAGCAATTCTATTCACATCTACACGTTTTACAACGTTAGTTTGTTTTAAATTAGTGATGTCTGTGGACCATACAGACAATATTGATATAATGCTATTCAGAATGCAATAGTAGATTTTGTGGATTCGCGTTCCTATGCATTATTGGATCTTCAGAAATATAAAGTTCTCAGAAGCGACTGTAGAAGACATATTTGCGGTGGCTTTGGAAAAAGTTGGGGTTTACTGTATCCGTACGTGCCCGAGTTACGTCCGTACTGGGTGGAACGCGGAAAGAAGCAGATTTATGTAACATTAGTTGGCAGACGTTGAAATTGAGATGCTCTAAATTCGTCCACATTCAGATCACATACGGAAAATTCATTGTGGAGGGATGGATTCGAACGCTATCTTGTTGTAGCGACACGAAACGTCCGATTCCCGGCTCTGTTTGCTCGTGTGCAACCTCGAGAAAGCACCCGCGGATAGAATTAAAAGTACCAGTCGGGCCAGATCGAATTGGAAATCCGGCTTGTTTATTTCGGGGAAGTTGCAAGATTCATCTACTATAAAGTTTATGTACACGCTGTGGAATATAAAGCGACCATTAGCGAAATACGAGGGAACTACCAAAATAAATAAATTTCAGTAATGTCTTGAGTAAAATCAAAGTATTGACAATACTACTAATAAGTAGGTACTGTTACATCTATCTAATTCCAACGGAAAATTTTCTTTAACGCGCGCATTCAACCGGCAGCAAATAAAAAGTAGCCCACTGTCCACAGAATACGTTTCAAACCGAGTGAAGTTGTAAATAACACCACCCCGTGTCACACGACCCCTTCGAATTTAAGGATAAGTAGAATAACCCATTTTTTGTTGACGGTTTGCAGGAAAACGAGAGAACCCCGAACATGCACGTTTGAGGTGATTTTTTGAGAGAATGACAGACACAACCAAGCCAGTGATTACGTAAGTTAGTGGGACGTAGTTTGCACAGATACAAGGTGTGCAAATATGACGCTGTATAATGTCGGGTGGGTAAATAGTTCACTACTAGTTCTTAATCTATCTACTCCCCACCATTATCTGCGCCACTGATTATAATGACTTTGTATAATAATGACAGTTCGTTAAAATAATGACCTCATTATTTGAACCAACTGTCATCATTATACCTACAACGCTAGTGTCAAAGTCTGTCAAAACCTACGTGGATGACAGACATTTGACAGTTCGCCTCGCCATCAGTGACAAATACATTTAAAATATTTTGCATAAAATGGAATTTATGAGTCGTAGATAAAACGTCGTATTTGACTCGCACATAACGAATATAAATCGCTCGCACGATTACACGCTCGCCTACGGCTCGAGTGTAAAGTTCATGCTCGCGATTTATATCCTTAATTATGTGCTCGTCAAATAATATACTATTATCAACAGAGTTGATAAGTAACCACTACGAATCTGACAGTTGTAGAAGTTTGCAACCCGGTTGCGTGATTAATTTTAGCTTATTAATCGCGATTAATTTATGTGGGAAATGAACAATTCTTTATGTTGTGATTAAAGTTCACCCGCTGGTGTATCGGAAAGCTTTACAGAGATTTATACCGCATTTAATGATTTCAGTCACGACAAATTTTAGTTGGCTAGTATGCAAACTATATATTTGTTTTGGTTAATGTCGTTATTTTATACTATTGTTTTAATATTAACCCAGTATTTTAGATAGTTTGTATAACAAGCATTTATGATGTTGGCTAATTAATTGGCTAATATAATAACATTAATCGTTTTAGTTACCCAAAATAGCAAGATTCCTGGCTAGTAACATTAGTTTACTTCCACTGTAAGTGTGAGGTTATGTAGAAAGTAGCAGGTTGTTGTGGCAACTTTTCTCGCGCAACCAATTTGATATTTGTAAACAGTAATTTTTGTCAATTGAAGATGTGAAGGATACAGAAATTACCGTTCGGGCTGCAGTTGGGTGTACTTCAGTCTCGGGATACAGTCAGGGTTACGTTAGATGTCAATGTATCAAAAGGTGTACCAACAAGAAATGTAAATGTGTAAGCTCTGGATTAACATATAACAGTAAATGCCACCAAAGCAAAGACTGCGCAAATAAATAAATCTTGTTAGTTCTTTCTTTTTTATTTTTAAAACAAGTGTATAAATAAAATTGAAATGTATTATATTGCTATGAATCTTGCCTACCTACCCACAGATTCAACATTAATAAAAAAAATTAATTAATTTTGTAAACTACCTGGTAAGTATTCAAACTAGCGGCTATTTTAATAAACTTATATGAAATCCCCATTTTAACAAGGTTTTGTAGACAGTTTGCCTACTAACCAGCAAGTTTGTAAACTGGCGGCTTGCTACCAGCTATTTTGCGAGAATGTGCAAATTCCTTTAAAATAACAGCGCATTTACTTAGTTTGCAAAATATCTAGTTAGTTTTGAAACTAGCGAAGTATCCATTTTAGCCGTAACATATATAATATACAAAATATATCACCTAACTCATTTTGCATAGGGAAAGCCCTGCAGAACCGTAGTAGAGTTCATTGATGAGACGTTTTGCATGCATTTCACATAAATCGACCAATATCGATTCTGCCATAATAGTGGATATACTATAGTAACCATAGTAATTGTTGTAGAAAAACTATGATTTTTATGTTTCAAATACAGTTGCAGAAATACACAGCGTAAAATAAATTTTGTTATGATGATGCATTTCAATAAAGAATACACCAAACTGTTGATATTATATTTTTTATTAGATTTTGTATAGGCATACACATTTTACAATTTTAATAATGTACTAGCCAGCAATAAATTATTTTCTAGCTATCATCTTCGATTCCACAGCCATAATCACCGTAATTTCACATGAATCATCTGCAAAAGAACATTCAATATTGTTTTTATTAGTAGAACAAGAACAAATTTGTAAATATTTCATTGATAATTGCATCCCGACAGCGTTATTTTATCTTCATCTCCGGTCATCCTAATGAGTGATCGTTAATTTATCTACAATACTACTACAGCCACTATTAAAGCTAATAATTACCAAATCGATATCGGTGAGCCATTAGAAACACATGCAAAACGTGTCAACACGCTCTACTGTTCTGTTGTAATGTATTGTACAGGATTTTTCGTATGCAAATGGTAATATCTTTTGCATTGATACGTTGAATTTTCTAGCCGATAAGATTTCACAAGTTTTTTGTTTTCAAGCCTAAAACAAGATTTTTTACGTTGTAATATAAGACAATTCTAACCTAAAATTTTTCATCCCTGAGTTGTCCAATTGAAGTCGAAAATTTAATGTTTGTGATGGCTTTTAGGTTCCCTTTTGAGTGCCCCGTAACTTTAAGTTTTTGATCAAATAATATTTCTGAAAACGCACCATACGCGCTAACTGACGTATAACTACCGCACCAAATTGGTATGAAGATATCTGCAGTTGATAACTTTAGCAACGGTTGAAAAATCCGTTCTTCAGAGTTGACAAATCTGCATCAGTTGCTACGAAAGTTGTTAAAACTTAAGGTTGAATAAATTCACTTTCGTAGCAACCGAAATAGCAACAGTGATACAGAATCGGATTGATTATGTCGATACCTTGACAGAACATGGTGTATAGATCAATATCTGCAGGTTACTGTATTTGACGGTTCCAAGTAGACTTGACGTTGTCATGACCCGATCACGATTTTATAGTAATAAACCGAAAGACAATCTTAAACAATATGTATGATGTAGCAATTTCAAATATCGAGTATATGGTATGAGCTCCGATGGCCTGTATTGGTAATATTTGGAAAAGAGTTCGCAACATTATATTCAAAACCAGACCGGAAAAACCTTTGGAGGTGAAACTGAGACCCGGAGAAATAGAATTGGAGAAAATACAAAGAGAATGTTTATTGCTACCATTAATGGTCCATCCCATACACAGGAGGCGAGTACCAACTAAACATAAACCACCGTCAAATGCGAGAAGTCTTTACCGGAAGTCAGAAGAATCTGTGACCGTCAGTGAAAAATCAAAATCAGTGAGAACTACAAAGAGTGAAGTCCATACTATCGTTGTTCCTCTAATAGACCTTCACCAGGCACATAGCTCGAAACAAAAAGACTTCATAACACCAAGGAGACGAAAGACATTAAACTAGATATAAGAAATACATTGTTACTGTATATTGTAGGTTATAATTGGTTGTAATAAAAATACGTAGTATCACAGTTAGTCAAAGTTGGCTATTTCAGCGTCAACTCATATTCTGACAAGTACCAGTAGCATTAAACCCATAATTAAACCGGTTCTTTGGTTATCGGTCAAAATTTAATATATCGATCTTTACAAGTGTGTTATTTTGAAGGTGATGGAATATTTAAAATTCTGCCTACAGAAGATAGGTAGAGCAGTTGAGTTTCGAGAGAAACGAATTGAAATGACGCCGCCCCTTGTGGACCTGATCGAGAACACTGACAAGTCTAACCTGATACCATTCGTGCGGACCATCATCACATCTACGGACAAAGAAAACTTGTCTAAAATGTCATACGAAAATAACATTCCAAAGGACGACTCAACAAAACGAAATGATCAGGAATTTGATTGTATCCACTACGACACATTCCTGCTATTCTTTGACATGTGATGTATGACGAGGGCGACAAGTCTTCGCGAGATCTGTAGCCTTGAGATATGGCGCCGGAAATGAAATATTTTTCTTTACTTTTATTGTATATTGATGGTTATTTATAATACATACTTCATATTTTCTTAAATCGTAGTTCAATATTGTTGCTTATAGATAATATTTTTAGCTGCCTAAAGGTAATTAGACTTCCTAAAGGTAAAATAGCACGCTGGGTGGTTTTCAAAATGCAAATTATTAGCTTCTTGTACTTCATATCTAAGCATCTTATGTGGCTGCAGTAAACTTTTGATATTAGCTCTCTAAATTTCTTGAGCAGTTAAACTGTGGTTTTTGAAAACTATGGAATTTTCTGTGTTTAGATAGCACATATAGTGTACTTGGTCCAATTCTTTACCTTCTATACACAAATGATCTTCCGCAACCAGATGGTGTTACCGTTGCCTCGTTTGCTGATGACTCTGCTATCATGGCAGTAGATACAAATGTTGAAGGAGCAACACTAAAACTGCAGAATGCTGTCAACGATATTAGTGATTGGATGCAACGATGGCTAGTTACATTGAACGAAACCAAATCCGTTCACATAAATTTTGCCAACAAGCGGATACGATAAGTTCCAGTTAAAATAAATAACACCGGTGTGGTGTTTGCGAGGTATTTTGCGGTGTGCAAAATACCTCGGTATGACGCTGGACACCAAGCTCCGCTGGAAAGCACATATTAAAAAGAAACGAGAAGAATTGGGCATAAGATACAAAAAAATGTACTGGCTTATTGGTAGGAACTCGGCTTTGTCGACATATAATAAACTCCTACTATACAAGCAGATACTTAAACCTCTGTGGACCTATGGTATCCAACTTTGGGGCTGCACTAAGCCAAGGCTTCATCACCATCATTCAACGCTTCCAAAATATGGTGCTAAGAAACATCGTGGGTGCACCTTGGTATATAAGAAACAAAAATCCCCACAGAGATCTAGAGATGGTATTAGTAACCGATGAAATTGGAAAGTTAGCCTAGAATCATGAAAACATAATCCTTCAGCACACAAATGTCGAGGCAATCAAGGTTCTTGACAATACTGACAGTGTGCGCAGACTCAAAAGAATTGATGTTACAAAAGCAGAGTACAGTGGTATGTGAGTGCTAGGTGAACAAAGCAGAGCAATGTGCAGTGTGTGAAGTTTAAAGCGCCAGCATCCAAACTAAATTTAAGTTACACCAATGGGGAACACTTAATATCACCTTTTATACTTAGTAATTTAGGTTAGATTAATATAGCTAGGTAGTCATCAGACTAGGTGTTATACTCAAGTACCTATGAGGCGATGTTAATTAAAGAAAATGTAGATGAATATAAGAGACCTGGGATGCATTGAAAAATAACTAAACTGGAGAACAACAAAATCCACTACGTCCAAGTATAAGTAATTTAGCTGCGATTATTGGCTTTTTGGCAAATCAAACAATTGGAAGTATATCGTTTATCTTCTCGTTCTAATTACGGCATGTAGGAATACGAAGGGACTTGATGTCTCCTGTCGCGAAATTGATAGAGCAGTGGTCATCAAACACTTCAAAAACGCAACTCAGAGGATCAGACAGATCAGAGACTAGTCATCGCTGTGGTCCACAGATTGACCAAAGACCGAGAAGGGTGGAGATTAGTGGACCTGACTTCACTTCTACCAAAGCCATGGGCCATACTACAACCATCTTCCAGGCGGAAACTCACGCAATTTGCCCAGGAACTTAGGAAAGGAACAAATTCTTACATAGCTTAGACAGAGACAGAAAACGCTGCAATCGAAGTCCAAAATTGTCTGGGACTGCAAACTATCCCTGGGCAAACTAGCCAAAAAGAAGCAGCTATCACAGATGTGGGTACTAAGGCGTTCAGGGATTAAAAATAACGAACAAGCCGACATCCTAGACTAAGAAGGCTTTAGACTCTTTTTACGGACTTGATTCTTGCTGCGTTATCACGAAAATGTACATTAGGAAAATGGCACAAAACTGGTAAGGTACTGCTGAACGAACTTACTGAGCAACACCAAATAGAGACAAGCAAAGGCTACCATAATGCCTCCAATGCCTTCAGGTGAAATTAAGTAAAGAAAAGAATCCATATGAATGAAAGTACATATTTCACAGTTTATATTAGTTTTTTTATTAATTTCTGTGCTCTTTATCAATAACTGTGCTTTGTAATTGTGGTTTGATTCTGAAGTCTTTTAGAGTGCGCTGTCTCCAAGTTTTTTCTACTACCATCTAAAATTTCAAAATGCTTTATTTTCATGTTTTGTTTCTATTCTGTTTTTGTTTTTATCATTACGTAAAGCTTTGTGTTTTGCTTTAGGAATGATAAATGAACTACAAACAGAATCCTAAATTAGAAAACATGTTAAGTGCGTAAATATGTTAGTGTAATCTCCCGCCGTAATTTATGCGGACCAGTGAACTAACGGGGGGCTCAGGGTTCACGCAACAGACGTCGTTGTTGATGCACTTCGAGGGTATTTATTATATTCCGAGGGTCGTAGCGGGGTGTTGGCCCCGTGAATGCGTAAAATTGAGCGGAGAATCGTGACTTCGGCAGTAAACGCGGTATTCGGAAGTTATTTACGCCCGCCGTGGGATTTCACTGACAGTTTACGTCTCTTTTAATATACTGGGCCGTGACACCTACGGCTTAGATGCAATTCGACAATTCTATTATTTCTCAGCCCGGGGAGAGACTATCTTTTATCCGGGGGGCTTTGACTTTTAGCCCTCGCCTCCTTTGTTTTTAAACGGTCCGTCGACGTAATTGAAAAATACTGCTCCTGGGAGTTGACTTTATTAAGCGGGTGCTCAACGTAAGTACCCTGTTACTGATCTTGTTTTTTATTTAGATCAAATGCCTCTTTGTGGCGTGTCCGGATTTATCCTTTAGGTATTATGCCACAAAAATAGGTAAATCGCAATACTTTGCTATTTGTCAAAGGAAATATAAGGTTAAACATGTTCAGGTTAAACATGTTTATTATTATAATACCTTATATTTCCTTTGACATTCCTTTGACTTTTTCCACCTTGTTTCATGTTTTTGAAATTATACTTAATCTTACTATTATTCTGGATGTAGATTTTTTATTATCTGACTGTAAGTTTAATCTTAATTATTGTCCTACGATTTCTTATATCTCTTATTGTAAATTATACTACTGATGATGACAGTGAACTGCTGAAACTGGTATAGTACATTAAACTATTCGCAAAGAAAAGAGGCCATTTATTTATATAAATTAGATTACTAATCAACTCTTAAATTAGTACTACTGTTTTGAACTGCTCAGTAATCCAGTCAATAGGTATTAAAAAAAGGCCTTAGCCCTACAAAAGGTGTGGCAGAAATGATTTTGATATATATTTTGTACCGTGCCCCGATACAAAATCTAAGTTTTCGACCATGGAGGAGGTTGTTGCGGTCCGTCCTCTTGTATTTTTTTCTTTTAATGTCTCTGATTAGGTGACACGAAATATTAGCAAAAATCGGTATATTCAATAGGCTGTATCTCATTGACGCTTCGTTCAATCTCAATAAAACCAACACTATTCGATTCTCTTCTCTTCAAGCTATAGGAATGTCAAAAAGTCCGATCGCGATTATACAGCCTTGAAATAGCAGGCGTAGACAAAGATCGGCGTGTTATACGACTGTTTGCATTCTTATTTTGGACGGTCGGCTTCGAGCCCCCCTTATGGGAAGTTACGTGTATAGAGAAATGCTAATTAGTCGAGTACCCTGAGAGATATCGCAATGAAACTAACACTATTCGAACGAGAATTCTTCGGTCATTCCAAAAGTAGAAAACTCCTATCCGATATATGTAAATTAGTATCCGTAATTAATTAATAACTGATTAAGTGACACGAATTATTAGCTTAAATCGGTACATTCAATAGGCTGTATCTCATTGACGCTTTGTTCATTCTTAATAAAACCAACACCATTCTATTCCCCTCTCCTTAAAGTATAGGAATGTCAAAAAGTCCGATCGCGATTATACAGTCTTGAAATAGCAGACGTAGACAAACATCGGCGTGTTATACGGCTTCCAGCCCCCCCTTATGGGAAGGTACGTGTATAGAAAGATGCTAACTGCTCGAGTACCCTGAGATATCGCAATGAAACTAACACTGTTCGAACGAGCAGTCTTCGGTGATTCTAAAAGTGGAAAAGTCCAACCCGAATATGTAAATTAGTATCGGTAATTTCTACTGTCGTTTTTTTCGGAAGTCGGATTGCGCCAAGGCACGAAATCTTTGTTGTATGCTATTTTCACATTACTGTCAAGAATTACAGAACTAGGAGATAACAGAATTAATGTTGTGAATAGGTAGTATCTTTTGTACAAAGTTGTATTGCATAGTAATGATTCTTCGACGATAACGCCATCTAACGGCACCAAACTTCACAGGAACACTCTGTAGACTATGCTTGAGTCTACTTCAAAAAAATTTAAATCGCTACATAGAGGCACACCCACACACATACATATCGTCCAGGGTTTTCTAACCATTGACTGGGCTAGAAAACAAAATGATTATTTTTACTTCATTATCCAGATTACAATTTACTTTAAGACCTCGTGATCAAGTAAATATTTCTCTTTTATATAACGGGCTTGTTGACCAAATTTCTTTTTTTCACTTATGACATTAAATCAGAGTTACTGATATTTTGTATTATAACTTTTCCTTATGCCCTACATGATCATAAACTGACATTTTACAACTTAGATATCGGGGCGAAAACAGGTAGTTTATGCCCGCGAGGGCATTAAGGATTCTTAACGCCCGCGCGGGCATTAAGCGTTGCCATGGTTTATATGTCAGATATATAAAATATTTCACATTAAAATTGTAAATTTTATATTGGCAATGTCAGTTATTGGCGATTAAGGTTACCCTTTTTCACAATTAATTCTCCCATTGTCATTCAACTCCGAATTGTTTGTATTGTTATTCAACTCCGTAGAAAATGTCACTTGATTATGCATGCCCTTGGGACATAAATGATTATTATAAACCACACATAATAAAATACAAAACAGCTGTTTAAACCAGTAACAATAAAATACTAGCTATACAGATTGATGTCGACATATTAGCTCTTAGCTAATAAAGATATAGTAAAATAGGTTTTATTAATATTGCGAATAATGCCATAACATTGCAATAACTTGTACAAATGGCAATCTTTTTTATTATTATTCTTTCAAAAACAAATATTCGTTAAGAGGGCATTTGCCTCTATCATTTGGATTCAACAACAAATAAAACAATTTAGACGTTGTACATATATAAACTTGTAAAATATATAATTAATGTCGTCACCAAAAATTGCATATTTGGTGTGTGTTTCCACTCCATTAAATGAATTTCAAATCAGCATGTCCTTGAAATGTTTTCTAAACATCTACAATACATCGTTTAGAACCATAGTTAATGTACATACAGTAGTTTTTCTTAATGTTATAATCATATTCATGTTTTTGTTATTGATGCTACCAGTGTTAATAATGAAGCTTTGTATTCATTACAAATTTATAATTAAGAAAATATTAAATTAATAAGTTTCCTCCTACATTTAAAAAACATGTAGGTAAAGTAGGGTGGAGTACCCCGCGTATCAACGGAAAGGATAACCTATACATAATATAAGAATACCAATGTCAATGTGGTTGGATAAGTTTGAAATTTAATTGTGTGATCTCTATAAACCAAAAACAACTGAAATCTAAATATTTATAAAAAAATTTAGAATAATAATTATTTATTTTATGATTAAATCAAAACACAACATTTATTATTCAATTTTAACACATTTGAATGATTTTCATTTGAATTTTGAAAAAGGAACTGCTTATGATTGCCACTGTTCATTCATTCGCACTAAACAATAAAGTAATAATCAGTAGTGTAACTTATTTTTTCAGTACATTTCTTGTTTTACCGAAGATGTCAATGATCCATCTATAGCAGGTAGGTATTTGTCAGTATAATAGAACTCATGTGTATCCAGTTACTGAAGCTTTCTTTTATTGCGTTGTCTAATGAGAGTATGGTGGGGTATGTTTAGAAAAACGTAATATTATTAATTGTCAATTAATACAAGACCTTGACAAATTGTCATCAGTATATAGAGTCACAGAATAAATTTAATGGTCAACGTTCAATTTGTCTGCTGAATCGATTGTTTCCATTTGTTTATTATTCATCGGCAATCGGTTGTTAGCAACGGTATCGTACGAATATTTTCAAATGATGGCATTCGAAAAAATGGTCACGACGTCAAAATTTGTTGCAACAATTTCCTTCGAAATATATTTCCGCCCGGGAAGGATAATGGTAATTTTAGTCACTTATGGCAGTCTTAGGGTGACAATTTTTTCTGCGAGGGTGTCCTCGGCTTCGACTGGGAAAGAGCGGCCACTGTTTGGTACACATGTGGGCGCCCGACCAAAACAAGGGCCTCGGGGGATTGGAACGTCGTACGTGCCGGGAATCCGCGGGGCCGTCAATGAATGGGCGGCGAATAGCGGACAGCGACCGCGTTACAATGAGCTTTGATCTGCTTGCTCTCGTATGACAAAGTCCCGTTGATTATGTCCCCCACCAACCGCGCACTCACACCCCTTCAACTGGCGTCCACCACTAATTTTTACTATTTCTACTTCCACTTTTTATCAGCCATCATTGTTCACAGTTTTTACGTGCTACGCATTGAAAATGCAGCTTTTTGCCATATGCTATAATTACACCTACATATGCACTTAGCTTTGTGTATTCCCAGGCGATAATAGTGCGCATGGGTGCCCGCAGAGTGGGGCAAGGGGGTGCACTTACACCACCGTTTTGGCTTTTGATATGACAGGGAAAAGATCAACAAGAAAAAAATCATGAAATACACGCTTAAAACTAATGTTAAAAATATTTAACATTTAATTCAGAAAAAAATAATAAAATAATAGAATAATAATAAGAAAATAATAAAATACGATTGCTATTCGAATGGACATTATCGCATTTTAAAGGTTGTTGTTGTATATTTCCGCCCGGGAAGGATAATGGTAATTTTAGTCACTTATGGCAGTCTTAGGGTGACAATTTTTTCTGCGAGGGTGTCCTCGGCTTCGACTGGGAAAGAGCGGCCACTGTTTGGTACACATGTGGGCGCCCGACCAAAACAAGGGCCTCGGGGGATTGGAACGTCGTACGTGCCGGGAATCCGCGGGGCCGTCAATGAATGGGCGGCGAATAGCGGACAGCGACCGCGTTACAATGAGCTTTGATCTGCTTGCTCTCGTATGACAAAGTCCCGTTGATTATGTCCCCCACCAACCGCGCACTCACACCCCTTCAACTGGCGCCCACCACTAATTTTTACTATTTCTACTTCCACTTTTTATCAGCCATCATTGTTCACGGTTTTACGTGCTACGCCTGGAAAATGCAGCTTTTTGCCATATACAATAATTACACCTATATCTGCACTTAGCTTTGCGTATTCCCAGGCGATAATGGTGCGCATGGGTGCCCGCAGAGTGGGGCAAGGGGGTGCAGTTACACCACCGTTTTGGCTTTTGATATGACAGGGGAAAGATCAACAAGAAAATAAACATGAAATACACGCTGATTTATAACTAGTGTTAAAAATATTTAACATTTAATTGAGAAAAAAATAATAAAATAATAGAATAATAATAAGAAAATAATAAAATACGATTGCTATTCGAATGGATATTATCGCATTTTAAAGGTTGTTGTCCATGGGGCAAACCTCCGAGCGTCGAAGAGCTTCTAGATATTTTAATTACCTACAATTTGAGGTATTATTGAAATTTATGCAACAATTTTTGCAAAAGTTATGAACATTTTTCTGCCGCAACAGATTGAAATACGTTTGCTATTCCAACGGACATTGTCGCCATTTAGGGGTTGTTGTTCATGTGGCAAAACTCCGAGCGTCGAAGAGCTACTAAATCCTACAATTTGAGGTATAATAGAAATGTATGCAATAATTATTGCAGAAGTTATAAACATTTTTCTTTAGCAACTGTTTAAAATACTTTTGCTGTTCGAATGGATATTATCGCCATTTAAGGGTTTTTGTCCATGGGGCAAAACTCCGAACGTCGATGGGCTACTAGGTCTTTTAATTACCTACAATTTGGGGTTAGATAGAAATTTGTGCAACAATTTTTCCAAAGGTTATTTTATATCAAAAACGGAACGGTAGCAGCGGTTTCTGTTCCTATTTTTTGGTAACCCAACCCATGGCCGGCTTTCGTTTTGCGCCCCCTTGGAAATTATTCTGCGGGCACCCATGATGTTGCGCACGATTTTATTGTTTGTACAGCGGAGCGATGAACATTCTTCACAAATGTACAATGTGGGTACTCACCTAAGCACATAAGGTATTTACAAATATTTTGATAACAATCTGTATATGTAAAAATATATAATAAATGTGGAAGTTTCAGTTGTTTCGAGCGAATATAGATTAAAATTAGAACCGTATTTTTTTTTGTTTTCGTTTTTTTTCTTCAAAACATTATTGAAACTTTTAAAAATTTAACTGTTTTCTCGACGAATTATTAGGGAGCTAAGAGCATAAGCAACAATGAATACAGCTTCTGGCATTCCAAAATTCATAGTTCTTCCGGGACAGCATTTTGTCCCGTGTCCTCCAGTTTTCCCCTGCCGCTTTATAGGGAGGTTTTAATATTTTTTTTATATATTTGTTATTTGGTTTTAGTACAAAGGGATATTGAAAAAAAAACTTATTCCTTTGATGGATGATTTATGTTATTAGGAACCGGTTTCGACTCACAATTGAGTCATCATCAGCCTAAATGGTCAAATATACAGAGTAATAGCGCTTATAAACATCTAAAATACAAACTAACAACATTTAAAACAATTTGCAAACGTGCATACGAAAAACGACACGGACTGAAAACGTAATTTTATTATTGTAGTTATACCGTTATCCAAACAAAGATACTTATATTCCAATAATAATTATAAGTTATAATAACAAATTTACATGTCAAAACAAAGGTATGCTATTTACCATAATAATTATTAAGTTATAATAACAAGTTTCATTAATCATAATATTATGTTAATATTGATTAGTTTGTCAACATCAATACTGTCGGCTGAATCACTATAAAGTTTACGTTCCATTTGTACGTGATGATGATTTCGGTAAAAAGCCAGGCATAGCAATTTGGTTTTAATTTAAACAAAGCAAAAATAACTAATCAAAACTGTAATAATACACTTACAGTATCCCAAGAATATGGGATGGTTTACAATTTTTAAGTGAACGTTATAATTCGTACAACTTTGCAGGTTTTAGTAACTCACGTTAATAACTTAAAAAATAATAACGTACTTCTTTTAGCTATTGCCCAATGTTTTTTTTTCTTATCTTACAAATAAAACAGGATTAGTGTTTATGAAAATGGTAGCGGTCAGAGGTAAATCAATTTCTTTGTCTTGCTAGCACATTTTTTTCTGTCAAATCTTGAAGATATATTAGGTTGAAGAAATCTACAGTTGTAATATTGTAACCATGAACAAACAAAATATTGATTTACTGTTAGAGTTATCCTGTTATAGATTAAAACCAGAATAAAATTGTAGAATCCTTTAACGTTTTTTTCGACTTATTGATATTTAACTTTTTTTGTTAATTTTTTGGATTTTCGTTATCTGTAATGTAATCTAAAAGAAGATTTGCTTTGTTCTTTTTTTCAACCGTTCCTATTAACTTGGCGTATATTGTTGTATTATTTCCAGTAAATTAGAGCATTTGTTTACCATCTTCTCGGAACCTAAAATATTTATTAGTCTTTCGTTATACCTGAACCATGTTTCCATAAAAACCATGTGTTTTAAAATTACAACATGAATTATATAAAAGATTTTATAAAGCTAAATAAAGATACAGTACGGTGTAACAAGTTTTATTTTTTTTTTTTCAAAATAAGAACACTTTCCTAATATCTATCTAATTGAAATAAATATAGTAAAACAAAGAAGTCTACAATGTTTGGTGTAAAATACTTATGTTTTGATTTGCATCACAAAACGTAAAATTACGTTTAAAAAAATCTAGAATGCACCGATTTTAGACTTTTACTTTAGATACTACCCCCATCCCCCCCATTATGTCCCGCTTTGCATCAATTAAATTCTGATCGCATTATCGTAATAGCATATGATACTAAAGCGCCGGTTGTGTTGTTGTGCATAACAAGCGGATGATACATGATACAAAAGGCAGATTTTGAGGTTGAGTACCAACAAATACGAGTTAAATTAAAAGTTTTATAATGCGATATGATCGTTATTACGGTATTAAGTAGTTGTTGTCATCTAGTAGTTGGTGTGTAAAGCAATTTTGATAGCTCGAATAGCGATGTATCTGCTTGCAGTAAATAATACCCTGGGGCGTTTTAAAGTATTTCCAGAAAGTTGGACCGAAGTGCTGATATTATGAATTGCCTCGTGCTCGTTCGCCCCCTTATCAGAGATATTCCCGTTCACGATTTAAATTTATGGTATGGCATGACACTGCAAACGAGTCTGCGGTCGACAATTCATTCACGATCATTGCCGAAGCCTTTATTTCCGATCGCTGTTTCTTCCTAACTCAAGTACACCATTTAAGGCACTGCTTCGCTAATTAGCATACGCCTCGATATCTGCAGATATATTGTACGAATATTCGGCGTCACGTTCACAATTGTCCGGCAATCTTGTGCGGGTTGGACCTATTTGATTACGTCCATGCTGGGCAAAATTTCAGGATCCATTTTCCTTGAAACTGTTTACAAGGTTAGCCACAATTATTGAAGGGATCGCAACCCTAACTGGGCTAATTTTCGTAAAGGTCGTCCTTTAATCTTGTAGGTGTCCGCAAGTTTGGCATAACTTGGCCTCCATCAAGAATCACAACTAATTAGTTGCCTTCAACATAATATGAACATTGATAATTACAATTATTGTAGTATGTAAATTCAGACACTATCATAAATTCCGAAATTTCGCTGTTGTTGTTGTTGTAGTTGGTTAAAATAAGAATTCTTCACTAATGAATTATATTTTAACACATCCGGTTTGATTTGACATTACACTTAACAACCCAAAATCGTTTCTTATTTTACCGATATTCTGACGGTTAGAATATAACCTAGTAGAAGCTTGACTGATCTGGATAGTTGAGTGAGACACACGTGTCAGAATATTATGGACATTAATAGTCCCTAATTCCGACTGGAGAGTTGGAATTACGGACATCAAATGATAAACGATGAACGATGAACGATGAACGATGAATGATGAACGATGAACGATGAACGATAAACGATGAACGATGAACGATGAACGATGAACGATGAACGATGAACGATGAACGATGAACGATGAACGATGAACGATGAGCGATGAGCGATGAACGATGAACGATGAACGATGAACGATAAACGATAAATGGTAAAATATAAACGACAGAAAAATGCGCCAGAAAAACCGACAGGCGTCATAGGCTGCGATGTAATAAGACAGGACAATGCAACACTATCGGCAGATAGTAGCGATTTTACGATTAACACAGCGATTACCACTGGAACTACCAGTTCAATCTCCATACCATTTCCATTTAAAAATTTGTTATTCTGGCATGAAACACCAAAAAACAGTAAGAAGCTAACTATCTCCATTGCTTACAGAAAATTAAAACAAAAACATTGAAGGAAACCCAAAAGCAAATCAAGAAAAATAAGAAAAACCGAAAAGGAAACAGTATAAAAAGCTGCGCCCAGAAACAGTAAAGACTACTAGGAAAAACTACTAAAGGTATCGGGACGAAACTTCATATTTAGTTTCATGACCAAACTTAGAGCTGAAAAGCTTTTTGTTCAAAGGCGTCCACAGGAACTGGATGTTAATTCGAAGCCTTTTTCAAGGATTTTGCAAATGAGCCGCCATTTCTGTAATTTCGTCAAAATAGTTAAATAATAAATTCAAGTAGAGAACATTGTGAATAATTTATGCCTATGACCTTTTTTGTTAAAATTAATAGTTTAGCTGCAAAAGCAAATTCTATTTGATCCAGTTCGGTCGCATCCACATTGATATGAAACTACATAGTAGCCAGGATTTGACAATAGTATATTATAATACAAGTTTTATAAGACAAAAATTGGCGCACGAGTTGTTTTGGGCACGACGAGCGTAGCGAGGAGTGCCCAAATGGAACGAGTGCGCCAATACGTCTTATAAAACGAGTGTTATATACTATTTTTTCTACTTTGCGACATTAATTTTACATAAATGTAAAAAATTCCGGTTGTCATCTTACAATCTAGTGTAATTTTTTTCTTTAACTGTTGGTAGTTGTAGTAAAATTCACAAATACGACTGACACGAGCCAATAGCGATTGAGATGTCAGCCTTATTTGACACTTGACGTCAATATCATCAATCTTGGAAAACTAAAAGTTACTGAAAGTTTGTGACCTAGTGTTTTCATAACGACACCGAAACCGGTTTCGTTATGAGTTCATAACGAACGCAAAGTAGAAAAATATTTTTTTTGTGCTGTCACACTCGAAAACAGCTGATTTCATTAGAGGTTGGAGAACCGCTATGAAACGTTGCCGCTCTAGTGCGGCAAAATACAAAATACAAATTTCAAATAAAATATGATCACCAATTTGATTGTTTGTTGATAAGAAATATCAACAAGTATATCTAATTCTAAAAACGTTAAATTGAGAAAATTGTAAATAAAGTATAGCGATGAGTGTAGTTTTATTTTAGCATGCTGGTACGGATGTACGCTGTCATGAACAAATATAGATCTGTCAGAATTTGAATTAGTTTTTTTAAGCTTGACGTTTTGTCGAAGTGGAACCAACCTAACATTTCCTATACAGAAATATAACCATTTTTTAATTATTTTTTTTTAAATACATATTTTATCAAAAAGCAACACGACACTCCTGCCGAAAACTACATAGCGTGACTCGCACACATGCGACTGCGACGCTCCGCCTTCGGTGACGCGCCGCATAACCGCTCGTCGCGCTATTCCGTACTTTCAGCACTTGTGACATAAATAACTATTATTCTAATGACAGTAGGTTGTGTCAAATGCTGATGCTTTGATAATACCTACTGTCAATAGTATCAAAATATCTGTCAAATCCTGGCTAACTAATTTAATTTGAATGCAGACACGATTTATCTCAATCAAATAGCTAAACTATTAATTTTATATATTGTATGATAAAGTCATGTGCCTGGCCACATCAGATTTGTTGCTTGATTTAATAATAAATCTTTTTAATAATAATTAGCAATTGCGGCGTTAAGACGCTTTGGTTTGTCCGACTGGAATCACTTTGCAATCACGATTCTTGTCAAACCGCATTACATTTCTGGATATCGTACGTACCAATATTTCTAATTTTCCAATTGATAAATCTTCGTACATAAATTTGCAATTGTCTGTCGTTCATGCGCGATCGGATATCAAGTAGTTATTTGTTTGGTTAATAACGGTTGTTATTTAAAAGCTATATTAGTTATTCATCATGTTTCATAGATTATTATTTTTATGCGGGTTTGCTATCATCGTCTCCGAGATATTTTATTTATACTAGGTAAATTTTTCAGACGATTAAATACTTCAAAGACTAACTACCCAAGTAAATGTTGAAAGAGGTTCTTTGATGTACACTTCTGACGGCGATGCAAAAGTTTAGCGAATTCTTTGTAAACTTACATCGTTCTTCCAATGAGCTCTTAAAGTATCTCATAATTGAATTAGGAAAAACAGACCCAGGTTTATGAATTTGCTCAAAGTGGTTGTCAAGTACAGAATAAATAACAAGCTGATTTTCTAAACAGGTCATCATATTTTCGCGAATTCATGAAATATTCATTTGCAAAAAGTATTTATTTAATTAATATAATAAAAGAATAATACCAGCCGAGGCGCGTGTATTTCCTCCCTGGTGTATTTTGCATTCGAAATTCGTTGACAATAACGTGCAACTTTGTTTAGATAAAAATTTAATTAGGTTAATACCGTCGGTGCTGAGCGCGATTCTTGTTATTAATTTGTAACTACACCTTCGTTTCGGATATTATTTAAAACGCGAATTTGCCTGTTGGCTATGTGGGCTTGGTTATTTATTTATATGTTATTTATGAACTTTGACAATGCAAATTTGAGAAATGTTAACAGCCCAAAACTGCCATACAATGGGATATTCTTGAGGTTATTACTACTTCCGGGTTTCCGGAAGTGACGTCATTTGTGTTACCACGATATCTTACACTATTTTAGCGATATTATTAATCGGGATGACATTCTGATCAGTATAGATTCGGCACTTTCGGGTTTTTAAGTTGGTTTTAATTCTTAAGTCAAATAATTCCGCATGTTTTGTAATGAGTTTCCATACAAGGCTGGAGAATATTCAAATGTACAAATTCTAGTGGAACCCTTCATTTTAGGCAAATAAAATGGGATGTAGATCACGTCACGTTCAAATATGTCTGATGTTATAACTTTGTTAGATTCGCAGAATTCAAATTCATTGAATCCGTTTGTGGGATTTCAGCTTCGCGTTTCAATTCTTATTTACACCCCGAGGGGTGAAGTTGCGAAGTAACCTCTCGTGGAGTTAAAATGCTATAAAGTGACGTCTCGATTTTTGTAAACTAATATATTTACATTGAAACTTATTTGAAAAATTGTGATTGGACGTACATGCATTCAGAGCAGATACTACCCAAGATATCCAGTCCCACTTAAACTAAATTAATAAACAATATAATATAAACAGTAAACAATAAGCATTAAATATAATCATCAATGTAGGTTGGATATTTGGGTAGTGAGCTGATTAAAAGCCTTGTATTGGTTGACCTTTTTTATTAATTCCAATATTTCCCTAACGATTGTTAGCTTTATCATGGAAGCTACAAGTTTTTTGAGGTTAGAATATGTGAAAATAGTAACATAAGTCTACTTACAACAAATAGTCTAATGGACAATGGAGTAATACACAACTGTCGATGACATTATTATTGATATGATAAAGATGGATTAAAATACTTGAATTAAATAGCCGAGTGTGTTTTCTTTGTGTTTGCTATTTCATTCAAGTAATTTCATCCATCTTTATCATATCAATAATAATGTCATCAGTTGTGAAAATTTTTTACCACCGAGCCTATGTTTGCAACCGAACAACATTACTAGAATTTCATAATTTGCGATTTTTTCTCACTACCTATTGTCGCATTAAAACTTCTAAAAATTCTCTCGTTTGTCGAGACAGATTTGGTGAATACTAGATTAATTTTAATGAATTGTAAGTAAGTCTAAAATGAAGATACTAAAAAATTTCTGGGACAAATATTTACAATAAGCCGTAAATCACTGCTAAACATTTAAGCAGTGGCTCAATTAAATGATTAGAGCTAAAATTGAAAAAAGGTATTATTCAGCAATAAAAATTCATTGACAGTAATTATTTTAATAAATTGCGATAATATATAATTCACAATAAAACAAGAACTTGTTAAATTCATTCAATTGTATTGACTTAGCCGTTAGTTTCAGGTGCAAAGTCTAGGGCGCCATAAGCAATATTTTTACTACCGCGAATAAGAATCCGCTCTAGTGAAAAAGCAAACATGCTTGGTGCTTGGGTCGACAAAAACTGTTCTAAATACAAAATAAATTACAAATTCTACATGAACCTGAAAAAATATGGAAGGTTTCGAAATCATTTCAGATGACAAGGAGGTTGCACAGTCAATTAGCAGGAACTACTAGAGGAATTTTCAAAAATGAAGGCGGGTGAATTACTTTCTAATAAATATATAGTATATTCCGGATGAAAAGGAAAAAAAAGGAATAAAATTTAGCATGGAAATTTAAAAAATGCAAATGTTTTTACTTAATTTTTTAAAGGAGCACATCATCCAGCCTAAGTATAATATTGACAGTTTATTTGAATAAAGTTGTCATTCTTCATCAGAACCACGCGCCGGGCAGCTATATGTATGAAAATTCACATACAAATTACGGGCTTAGTGTTTGTATTTTTTTATGTTGATTTTTTTATATGTTGCGACGAGAAAAGTTTTCCAAATTTAACTCCACTAGAGCTGGCTTCACAATTTCACTCCTCGGGGCGTAAATAAGATTTGAAGCCACGAAGCTGGAATCCTACAAACGGATTCAATGAATTTGAATTCTGCAATCCTTATCCTAACAAGTCATAACAGCAGACATAGTTGAACGTGATGTGATCTACGGGCTTATTTTTTCATTTTTTTGTTATTGTTTTGCCACAACAAAGTTGTCTTGGGCTAGTTGCTAATATTGGCTCTTTAACCAAACTCGATTTTGTGTCGACATAACAAACTCTACAAGAAAATGCAGAAAACCTGAACATTCCACTTTTTCATCTATAAATAACTAAGTAATATAAATATTAAACTAACTAATTTACCCAATAGCAGCACCAATGTTCCTACATCAAAGCGTTCACAAAAATTATCCATTAAAGAAAAGATACACGTCTTTTTCTGTTCGTCAGCTTCAGCACACACAAAAAAAATGATTTGCCCAGAAAATTCCTAAAACGTATTAACTCTGAGTGCTTAAACAAGCACCCAGTCATCTGTATTGAAATTCAAACATAGTAATTTTAATATGATTAAGCAACTGCTGAACTCGTTACGTGGATTTGAGTTAATTCGCAGGCAGTCTGCGGGCTGCAAAGACCGACCGCGCTGCGTTTGTTTGCGCTCAATTTACATAAGGGAGGCGCGCCCGTTTCCGCTTACCCAGTGTAGCCCTGTAGCAACCCGTTCTTAGCCCGCGGGCAAACCTACATCTTAACCGACACCGTGAAACTCCCGTGTATGTATACCGAATGGGATTTGTTATGTTGCACTATAAAGTGGAACAACACTCCAGGAGGGGAAGATTGCACGCTTCATCGCCACCTCTGCCAATTCGTTCCACGGCGAGAATGTTTGCTTGCCTGCCACCTCGACAACGTTGCGACGAAAATTTCGTATTCAGACGGCATAGTGTCTCTATGGCCCGTGCTTTCAATCGCTCTCCCGTGGATTCGGGATTTATTACTAGGGGTGCCCAGGAACACCTCTCTCTAGTCTTTCACGCTTTTGGACGTAGCTGCAGGCCGAAACTGCCAAATATAAAGTGACGCCGGCAATTTAATAAGCGATAGAGTGTGCGAGCACGACGAGGCGCGAGGTCAGCACGTAATGCACGATAAGCTCGAAAAGGTATACACAAGCCGGATACCGTTGCTTCCGCAGGACTGTGTACTTACAAGTTAACTTTATTAGCGAACGTACGCCGTTCATACCGAACAGGATAGGAATTTTGGCGAGTGAACCATGTGCATGTGGGCCCCGCATATTGAATATTTTAAGTTCAACGTTAGCAATTTTACAAGCCCGGGGACATATTCGGAAAGTATTCTATAAACCGAAGCAGTCTTCGATCCCCAGAGATATGTGAAGCCATTCTCTATTGCTCCTTGTCTATACGTAATAAACTGAAATGGAACATTTTAACTCACCATTTCACGTTCGAAAAAGTGGCTTCGTAATTGCATATGGAAAATTTGGAGAAGCCTTTTCGGGCGCGCAAAGCGCGATCGTTTCCTTATATGGACCATTCTACGTTGCGTGAGTTTTAAAAATCGCCGCAAAACGGCCCCTCGTGTTTGCTTAAACATTTTTCAAAACGCGAGCGATTTTGGTGGACGCGCCTCAACATTCCAGTGCAGTTTGATTCGTTTCGCCATTGGCTACCAGCTATAAACGTCAAATACCAGCTATAAATGTACAAAGCTGCGATTTGTCGGTTATTATCTGCGGGGGCCTAAAACCACAAAATCTGTCCCCACAAATAGCCATTGAGCAACCAATAACCTATGTTGTACGCATAGGCGTATCCAGGAGTGCGCAAGGTCTGTTTATTTGTAAAAGTAACTTATAAATTTCATGTTTGAGATATCTAGTCTGTATTATCTAATAAACCCAAATTTGTTCTTCTTCCAAATTCCACATCTTAAGTTTTTATTTGCAATTCGCTTATTTATTTAATTAATTATTTTAGATCGGTCTGGTCAACTGTTATTCTGAAGTGACATCATTTATATTTTGCGATGATTTCCAGTGTTCGAATAATAAATTAATATTCGTTTTCAATATTTCATTAAATTAAAGTACAGGTAACAGTTTCCAGACAGCAACAAGTCAACATTATTTTGCGACAGACAGTGTTAGCCACCAGAATAAGAAATGGAGAAAGAAATGAGATTAATAAAATTTGTTGAGTTTAGGAAATTTAATGTTTTAAAAATAAATATAACTCCCAATTTCCCGAAAAAAATCATTTCAAATTATTTAAATTTGTTCGAATAATCGAATTTGAAGACATTGAAATCACCCAAAATATAAATACTGTCGCTTGAGAATATCAGTTGGCCAGACCGATCTAAAAAAATTTAGTTATTATAGGTAATAGGTTTGTTAGATATCTCAAACATGAAATTTATAAGTTAATTTCACAAAAACTGACTTTTCTACCATAATTAGAAAAAGTTAAAAACGAATAATATTTGATTGTTTAAAGAATAGAAAGTTTTTTTTTAATGAATAATGTCACTGTAAGATAATAATTTGCCATTTCGAACTCAAGAAACAGAATTCAGACAGATTTACGCGAAAAATGACATATTTAAATAAATAGAATTTGTTTAAACAAATGTAAATTAACTGACAATTATTTATAAACATTCCACTAGATTAATAGTAATAATTTAAATGAGAAAAAAGAGACTGAAATGATCAATTATTTATTTTTCATTTAAGGGTAGTTTTCTTTTCAGGGCACCATATTGATGGATTGGGGGGCGTCAAATCCATATGTATAATAGGTAAAATATTGCCCTAGAAAGTCCTCTGCAAGTCCTTAAGAATCTTAAGTTTTCCCAAACCCCAAGCAACAATTTGAAAAGTACCAAAAAATGTGTTCTTCCCATGCATTTTCCAATATAAATTTAAGGCCTCTGCAAGCACGGTTAAAAATAGAAATTTCAAAAAAGGAAGTAGGTCTCTCATACAGCAAGTTAAATTTAGACAACTGCCCCCCCCTTCCGATTTGAGCTGGATACGCCCTTGGTTGTACGTATAGTAATAATTATTAAGTCGCAATTATTTGCAGTTCGCGTTTTAAACGAATCGTCAAAGCACCGCGCAGTTAGATTCTATTTTAACGTAATACGAATACAACACTAAGTAATCTGAGTAATCTAATATAAATTAGCTTAATTATCGTTCGATAAAAAGTACATAGATTAGCGTGTCCACTAGTTTCCAATTAATCGGTCAAATGTCAGATGAAAGTACCATAACGTCGGCTTATAGTATGATCTTCACCAGCACCACTTTTAGTAGATATAATTATTTTGACGCGTTCTTTTTTGTAAACGGTACGTAAAGTAACCGTTGTCAAGTTAGCCCCTCACTTTTGAATTTTCAATAAATTTGTATGCAAGTCGTTTGGGAATCGTTAGGGAGGGTTTGGGAGTACACTTTTTTCGTTTGGGAGTACATGGTTTTTGAGAAAATGAAAATTGTTTTTGCACCGCCAAGTTGGCCTCCCGTTCACATTTTGTGATTTTGTGATTGGAATGGTTTGGAAATCGTTAGGGAGGATTAGGGAGTCTAGTATTATTATTATTCTATTCAGAACACTAAACTACATCAATTACAACCGACGTCGAAAGCTTTTATTTTAAACGCTTTCTACTAAATTTTGTTTATCCAGTAGATGCTGGACTTCTACGTTGAATGGCGCAGTCAAGAGTCAAGAATCTTTGATGATATGTGGGACTCAAAGGTCGCGATACAGACTTATTTTGTAAGCATTGAATGGTGCTGATATTGGTTCTAAGCTTAGTGCAGCCCTATAGTTGGGTATCATAGATCTACACATTTAAGTATTTGCTTGTATAGTAATATTTTATTGGTAATTTAAAATTGGTAATTTGGTTCAAGTTCTGTCTTCATTTGGAGTAGTGTATTGTTCCAAGTACTCTGTAATACTAGGGCTTTATCTGTATTCTGTGCTTATGTTTTCCAGGCTTTGATTTATTTACTTTTGCTTAGCATCGTTAATCGTCCTTCGCTATTCCTGATTTTTTAAATTTAGTTTTGATTACTGGGTAAATTTGTAGACAAGACTTACTTTCCTCCGAGTAGTCGTTTTGGGTTTTTTTTTGTTTGAGGTATGGAGATGAGGAAAAAGACAGTACTTGTCTTTGTTAACAGTTAAAGGTTTCTCCCTGTGATGAGATCATATACAGGTGCCATTTTTACGATTTCTGTTAGACATTTTGCAAAAGTTTCAGCCTTCTGTCTCTGTTGTTCACGTGCAAACTCTTCAAATTAATTTGCGGGTTACAAATTGTGACAAATGTGACAATTCTTCAAGTGTAAATTTCTCAAGCTAAAAGTAAGGGAATTAATCAACAACACTCAGAAGGAGGGACCTGATGATTGTGACATGACTTAAAAAGCACTGCTGGACGCACCTTATCAAGCACCTGCACACCAACAATAAAAAAGAAATAATATAAACCTGCTCAGAGGAGACTCGAAGTTGCATACTGTGCAATGAATAGGAAGAGGATGAGTACGGTTTCTATTTGAATGCAAATCTTGAATAGGAAACACAATACATGAGACGGCACGTCGATATAGGTATGATTAACCTCCCGAAGGAGTTTGAAAATATGAAGGTGGTTGGGAAATTGTATCATTTTTTGAATAATAATATTTAATATTATATGTTAATATTTTAATTAAGTTCTTTATTAAAAATATTACAGTTGATTGTATGATTAACGATATCCTAAAAATATTGACATTTTCCATTATTATATTCATTATATACAAACAACAGTTTTAATTTGAATTAATTTATTCCATACGTTTGCCGCTAACTGTACAGTACGAAATTTGATTAAGGTAGTTATTTACTGTACAAAGAATGTCTGTTCTATTCTCCATAATAATGTATGATATAAAACTTATTATCGTTATTTTATTCTCTGCCTGGTATTGCTGTCCGCTCGTTAGAACAATATTCTGAGGAGCGTAGAATTGCGAAAATTGCCACCCTGGTCTATTGAGTCACTTATGCATTCATACGCCTGCAATGTCACTATTTTTTAGAGCAAATTTATTATCATCAAACGAATCTAAAACTGTAAATGGGCCACTTATCTGAAATGGATCTCTATTCCCTAAAAAATTGATCACTATTCACGATTTTTTCCCATATCCATGGCTTTTGTTTTAAATTTGACGTTGGCTCTTTTATAATCAATCCACAGATGTACGTCATCATCATCATTTCGATATCGTTAAGTACACGAACTAGATTTTAAATAACCTACTCATAACAGAGACTACATTACTTTCATAAAAAAAAAACGTCAGTCAAAGATCTGGATAATCTAAAATTTTCAGGCACACTATGTAGGTACATTTCACGCATCATGTTGACTGCAAGGCATAAGACGAACTTTGTTAGTTGTCGATGCATCTAAGAAGTGTAGGTACTGAACATGGCCATACGGGACACTGCTATTTGGTTGATGGATAGGTTAACTAATCCAACAAATGTCCTACTTATTAAGATGCTCAATCGATTCCGCTCATATTCGAATGATTGATCGGATTATAATGGCAACTTATTATTTACTACCTACTATCTACTATATTCTACTTATTCTGTACATTACTCATGAGTCATGAGTTGAAACTAATATACGGTGGATTATTAATTAGTTTTATAACTGCTGGAGTTTGAGAAAAATCCAGAAACGATTCTACAAGTACAGATTTCACAAAATCGAAAGATACACATAGATATGATGCATGTTGATGGTGCGCTTTATTTTGCACTAGTGTCCTCAATAATGAATGGGTTTATTGGGAAGGGTAGCGGCCTGTTTAACTGCAGGTTTTAATCGCAGCAGGAGTACCGTTATAGCCGCTATAAAAATTAAATGCCTGTCAAAAACATCCAGCGTCGAATGACGATGGGGCATTCAGTTATTAAAACAAACAGAACCGATATCCGACAGGGTGTTTTAAAGGCTATTTCGATTTCCGACTACGGCGAATTCGGATTTCATCAAATCCATCAAATACATTGATCAATCAACAAATGGAAATATACTAGTCAATAAATTAAAAACGTGTTTGTGTACGAAACAAAAATTAAATTCAAACACCTCCAGGATTTTCTTTTGTGCCAGTTTTGCTGTAATCCTGTCTATGATATCTACTGCAATTTTACAGAGTTTTTATCATTATTTTATAACTTATAATACACAATCAAAATCACACTATTGCTGTGCAAAAAGGTACAGCTTTTCTTCTTCTTGTAACACGGAAGACATGGACGATGAGCGGTGCATTCAGATTGCTTGCTCATCCAGTATTAATGTGGGCGTCCACGTCGGAATTTTTAGATAATTTATAAGCGCTTTTAAGTAGATTGCAGTGCTAGGAACACACAAGATCTAAATTCTCAAAGCTGTTACCAATATTGCATGCATTCCTAAATTATTAATTATGTGAGCATATACGTATACACAACTTTATGTAGGTATGTTTTTCTTCTATTCCGCATAGTAGAGTGCTATTGTAGCAACATAAATTTATACATTCAAATGAGTCATGACCTGCTTGAGATTTCTGTCTTTAACGTTGAGCTGCTATTTCCTTAAGTATAAATTTCAGTCTACATCAGCATCCTATCTGATTAAATTAAGTATCAAGCATAAAATGTTCGTTTACACCAACATGTTGCTATAATAGGAAGAACAGAATTTGCAAAAAGTAGATATAATTCAATATGGAGGCACACATGAACCTTATCCACTTGCTTTTTCGTTACTTACCCTCATCAAACAACAACAGTATTTAACACAACATTTAAAATCGAAAAAAAAAACAAACGTAAAAGTAAAAAAAAAAATGTCGCGTCGTTCTTTACCTGTACTCAGTGATGTACTACATAATATAAAATAAGTAAATAGGTAATAAAATACAGCGGAAATGTGTCTTCCAGTTTAAGGATTTTACCTTAAACTAAAAAACGAAATATTTAGGTTCGAAGCATCCCGAGTTTGAGATATGCTGTGACAGCGGTAGTATAGTCATTTTTGACAATTCTTCAACGCACTATCGCGTTTTTAGTGCAAAAGTTTTGTAAAAAAGCGTGCTTAGATAAAAAAATCTATTTTTATAATGTGGAGTGGGCTATTTGAACTATATTTGAGAAAACCGAAAGACGTACAAGTAATATTAATTTTCTTCATGACAAGAAATTGAATATTTAATATTCTAACAAGTTCATCCATTTTGAAAAAAATAACGTCTTCACTTGAAATCACGTTTAGAACTTGATTGTAAAGTCAATATACCTATCTTTTTTTGTAAACAATAATCGTTTTATTTAAAATGCAAACAGTAGTCTACTTGCATAATAAGCATCAATCATGTATGAATTCTAAAGTTATCCAAATTTATCTTAAATAAGAAAACAACAATGCAACAAAATGTTTTATTGACAAATGAAAATTTTACTCGAGCAAACAATTTCTTTTGCCATGACTATTCTTGAAACATTTTACAAAAATGTAACATTTTTGAGCAAATTTAAGAGCAGTAATTATCTAATTTTGTTTATTATTGATGTAAATACGCAGTTAAGGTAAAGTAAAATTTTAATATGTTGATCAAGTTTCAGATGGCGTTTCTTACTTACGGAATTTAGTAACTTTTGGCACCCCAGACGTTTTGATCAGGCAATTTTCGCTTTTATTTTTATGAATCCCGAGATCAATACCGGGATTCCTGGATTACAAAATCTTTAAGCCCGAAATCCCGGGATCAGCATATTGTCAGGGATTGGAACCCCTAGTGTAAACGCATGCATTATTTGTCAATTCTTTGTTATGTGCTGCTATATGAAATAAATGGTATACAGTATACGTGTGAAGAAAACCTGTAGCAGTTTTTATGTGGAATTTTGATTCAATTCTCTGAAAAATCAAACTTTGCATTTTATTGCTGACCTGCTCGCAAACTGACAAGTATATCAGAGCATTCATAAACATTGTGTACTAAGCAATATTTTTCGTTTTGCTATTTCCATTGTTAATTTTTATTTTTTGTTGTATTGTATTAAAATAAAATGGCCTTCTATATAAACGTTGTAAGTGCGCTTTTAGACTAGTAAAAATGATAATTTAATTTTTTCAAAATACCTATATACTTCTTTTAAGATATCCATTGATAACATACATTTAAAGAAAACTACGGTTTCTAAACACCATTTCAATAATGAAGTACTGAAAATTTACTTCTGTTTGAAAAAAAAATAGGAACCTTAAGTAAATTTAGTATTCCATATATGATTTGTGTAAAACCAAATTACTCAGAAATGCAGAATCCAAATACATATAAAAACAATATGACGCCCATAAATAATCGACATAAATCTGATATAATTTTGAATTAAAATTTGGTTGTAAGATGTCAAAACAAATAATCCTATGAGAAACACCGGAACGGAAATGCGCAAATTAAGTGCCGGAGAGTTAAAGAGAGCGCCAAGAAGGAACCCAGTTTAGAAATAGGGAATTGATTGTGCGTTGTATCACTCTCAAAGATATCGTTTACCTAAAGCTGCTACAAACGTTTCAAAAGTTGGTCTACTAAACACTGGTGTGTATCCTTTATTTCATCCATAAGTTTTAATACCCAGTAATAACAGAAGAAGGTAGAACCTATTAAAAAAAAGCATTTTCCTAAAAGTAATTTATTACAAATACTTCCTAATAAATTTTCAAATAAAACTCAGTCATACATAAATTGCTAATGCAGTTCTTTCAGTTTGAATTTAGAGACAATGAAAGGATGAAAGCGGATTACGTTCAATAGCTATATTTCTGAAATATTTGTTACTCCGCAAGGAGTTAAATTAAAATGGGCCACTTCCTTATTCGAGATCGGGGCTAAGTTGACTTTCATGTTGCGCCGGGCTCTTTGTTATTTCTTTTGTTCCGCGCCCCCGCCCCTTTACATAAAAACGCAAAGTTCGTTATCGCTTGGCTTAGTCCGACTAGGGTCTCGGGAAAACTGGGAAAACAAACAGATGATGCCGAATAGACCAAAAAGTATTTAAAAGCATTCTGAGATTAAACAATTAAGATAAAGCAGTGGAGGTCCTGGTCCTCGCCGCCTGCCGGGCCGTGCCCGAAGTTTCGGCGGACTGGAAGGACAATAAGCCGATGTCTGTGATATAGGAATTAGTAGTGGAGCTGGAACGGACCGGACATTATTCAGCGTTGACAGGGACGTGCTCAGAGCACTGCTCCGTGCACGGCTACCAACTCAAAACTATCCATTCTTAACTTATTTTATAGTCTCCTGGCTCGAACACATATGGGACCCGGAAATATATCCCCTGTTATTTATCACTAACACCAGTCGACATGTCAAAGTTCTCTGCTCCTCTGATTTTTCCTTTCGTCCCTCTTCTACACTCTCGCTTCATACGTATGCTTGAAACTCTGTATTTCATTTGATAAAATTCCTTTTTATTTGATTAATTGCATATTATTGGTCATTGCATTTAGTGTTTTATAATGACAAAATTTAAGAGATAAAAAGGTGTCATTGTCAAAATATTTTTACTTTATCATACGCAGTATGTAAAGTATTGTAATCGTGCCGAAAAAAAAAATTGAGATTTTAGCGGAAATAGGTCTTTTTGGGTCCCCTGAACATTTTTGACCAAGGTACAAAAAAATGTCTGTGTGTGTGTCTGTGTGTGTGTGTGTGTGTGTGTGTGTGTGTAAACGATTTTTGTGGAGACGATTCCGGAGAAACTACTGAAGGTATCGGAACGAAAGTTCATATTTAGAAGTTTCATGACCTAACTTAGAGCTGAAAAGCTTTTGGTTCACAAGGGTCCAAAGGAACTGGTAGTTTATTCTAAGCATTTTTCAAGGATTTTGCAAATGAGCCGCCATTTCTGTAATTTCCTCAAAATAGTTAAATAATAAATTAAAGTAGAGGAAATTTTGAAGCATTTATGTTTATGACATTTTTTGGTAAAATTCATAGTTTAGCTGCAAGAGCAAATTCTATTTGATCGAGATCGGTCGCATCCGCATTGCATATCAATGCAGATGCGACCGATCTCGATCAAAAAAAGTACATAGTAGCCAGGATTTTGACAAATATTTTTTGTGTTGTCACATTCGAAAACAGCTGATCTCATCAGAGGCATACCCACGGAACTTATACGGAGTGCCTTGGCAGTATATCTATATATGTTTTGCATTTGGACTAACGTAAGATGGCGCCACCACAATTTTACAACGTCAGAATAACCTTGGTAACGAACTAAAATATAATCAATAAAATGTGCGATTGTCGATACAAACAATGCAAACTGTCAAATTAGCAAGTGTAATTATTGATAGCTGTTATTCCTCTACAATGGCATTCATATTTCTAATTGGTAAGTTTACTTCTGAATATTTTTTTATAATAACGGTAATAATTTAAATAATAAATTAATTAATAATTAAATAGTATCATGATATATGCTTTTTAATACTTCTTATAGTTGTGCAGGACTACGGAGGATATTTCTAATAATCATACAATAATGTTAACTGAAAGTGCAACTACACAGTACACGTGTTTTATATTCTCTTACTAAAATGGTTAGCTACAACCAGAAGATATGCCCGAAATGCAGAATTACTTTCTGGCTGATGTTAGTAACATGTATCGGAAGAACTTAACAACATTTACTTACTACATAAGGTAACGTTCGTACATTTTTTAATGATTTTAATGGTATGTGTTATTGTTTTTATTGTAGACACTGCTGAGATGTTTCTTCAAAGGTTTTAATTAAAATACAATATAAGAAAGCAAAGACGTCAGCAAGGAACCAAAATTTATGACTGGACAGCACTTGAAATAATGGACTGAAGAAGATAATAGATTCTCTGAAGAATATAACGATAATTTTCTGTGAAGGTACGCCAAAATTCATGACTGGATAACTTCACACCAAATAGAGCAGTGTCTAGAACTGTAATCATGAATTGATAGAAATTGTTCATTTTCCTCCAGCAAATCTACAAAACTAAGAACTAGGAATCTAACTGGAATGTCGCACCATTTCTAGTTTCCAGTTTGTGGAACTTCTGGATGGACCAAAATGATGGGATTTATGGTGTTCGTGAGATTGTACGACTGCCTGTTTACAGTCGACTTTTCTATATTATTGTCAATTTATGAAGGTATCTACGTAAATTTTGAAAATATTCTGAAATACATTACTCATAGTAAAATTGTCGACAATAGTAAAATTACTATAGTAAATACTATGTATATCAGTGATTGCTTTTTCGATAGTTTACAATGAAGCAAAGTCTAGACATATTTCTGTGGTTAAGAACAATTTTCCCCTACCTAAAATGAATGATAAGTTTTTAAAAATAGGTATACATATAGTGTTAGCGGGCATCGATAGATGAAACATAAGGTCCAAATTGTTTCTCTGTGTGGTTGCCTAGACCTAGAGTAAGCTAAAAAATGGCTGTTGAGTACTAATAGTATATGTAATATATATAGTGTATGGTAAAACCAAACTTTCTACTGAGTAGGTACAAAGATTTTTGTAGGCCCATTTCAAATATTATTTAATCAAACCTTACAAAATGTATTTTAACAGCAATGTTTCTTTTCAATAGTGCTGATATAATATAATTATCTGATATGTATATTAGTAGTGTGTAACGAAAAAACGTTTTTTTCGAAATTCAAAATTAAAAGTTGATAAAAGGTTGTGCCTATGGATTCACATATACCACAACAAAAATTTAGATGTTTTTTAATGAAAGATTCAGTGATTTTTCTTTGTCAAATAGTAAAATTTAACAATAAGGTGTGAAATTAACGTATACAAAAATCTATTACCTACTCTAATGCAACATTTGCCTGTAGATTATTTAGATTTGATAGAACTTTTAGAAAAATGCCATTTTCATAAAATTTAAAAAATGTGCTTTAAAGTTGATAAAAGTTTATTTGTCCTTGTGCCTATGTGTGGCTTTGAAAAAGAAAAATAACTTAATATTTCATTAAAAAAATGTTTTTAAGGAAAATTTAATCATTAGGCCTCCCTAAGGGACAAAGGAAAATGTAATCATTAGGGCTCCCTAAGGGACACCTAAATATTTTTCAATTTGGCCATTTTTTTGTGGTATATGTGAGTCCATAGACACAACATTTTATCAACTTGAAATATTGAATTTAGAAAAAAGGCGTTTTTTCGATACACCCGATCAACCTAATGTTGGATTATTGTAATATACATATTTTTGTATATGTTAATTTCACACCGTTTGTTTCTATTTGAAAAAGTAAAATCACCTAATCTTTCATTAAAAAAATTCTAATTTTTAAAGAAAATTATAAACTTTTGGCCTCCTGCGAGAGACCTAAATATTTTTCAATTGGTCCTTTTTTTTGTGGTATATGTGAGTCCATAGGCACAACATTTTATCAACTTGAAATTTAGAATTTTGAAATAAAACGATTTTTTTGATACGCTCTAATATAGTATATATAAAATCTCTTCAACTTTTCAATATTCTGAAATTATTCCATTATATATTATGTAGATTACGTTTTGGTAAATAAGCATTACAATTCTATAAAGCTGCAAAAATTAATTGAAAAATGTTTTACAAATGAGAAAAACTAGTAAGAAAATTATCTTCAGGCGTGCCGAAGTTAAATTACCCCACGCAGTAAAATATTTAAAAAAAGGAACCGATTTTGCTCATTCACGAACTTATCCTTACTTTATAATAAATAAGCTTGTGTGCCAAATTTCAGATCAATAAGTTCAAAATTACGTCAGTTATCGTGTACGTCGTGTACACAGGCAGCCGGGCATTTGTGGCAAACTCAATACACCCCTCACCGCAGTAAATGTGGGGGGTACAATAAGTATAGCTAAATTATGTACTGTGCTTTTCATGATTGAACTTGATGCAGCGTCAATGAAAATGTAGTGAATTAGTTTATAAATCTTTATATGTATGTATTTGTAAACTGGCGTGTAAAAATAAATTTATTTAATTAAAATGGATTATTTTTGTAGATTTGCTATAATATAATCAATTATGTCTACACTGCATTAAATCTGTTGGGAACGAACAATGGGTTGCATAAGAACAGGTTAAATATATACGACTGTCCTGCATAATAAGTTGCATAACTACAGGCGTATAGTAAACTTCGTTGGGCTACCGTAAGAAGGCGCGCGTGTGTATTACCAAGATCTTAGCATGCTTGTTTCCTTTCTACGAAGTATTTTCTATGATCAGAGGTTGGAGAACCACTATGGAACGTTGCCGCTGTAGTGCGGCAAATTATAAAATACAAATTTCAAATAAAATAAGATCACCAATTTGATTGTTTGTTGATAAGAAATATCAACCCGTCTTTATATCTAATTCTAAAAACGATAAATTGAGAAAATTATAAATAAAGTATAGCGACGAGTGTAGTTTTATTTTAGTATGTTGGTAGGGATGTGTCATGAACAAATATAAATCTGTCAGAATTTGAATTACCTTTTTAAGGTGCGTTTTCATTAGTGATAATGGCAGTGGTAGCAGACGCCATTATAGTATTTCCAATAGAAAATTGCTTGTGACTCATGTTTATGTACATGCACACTAATATGTGTCATTATCACGATATGTAAGAAATACTATAATTTCGTATTCTACCACCGCTATTAGCTACCATTACCTACCAATCGGAACGCACCTTTAAACTTGACGTTTCGTCAAAGTGGTACCAACCTAGCATTTACTATACAGGAATCTTTTATTTTATTTTTTTAAGTACGTATTTCTTAAAAACCAACACAATAAACGTTGATGTCGCTCCTGCCAAAAACTAGATAGCGCGACTCGCTCACATGCGACGGCGACACTCTGCCTTCGGTGACGCGCCGCATCACCGCTCGTCGCGCTATTCCGTACTTTCGGCATTTGTGACATAAATAACTATTATTCTAATGACGTAGTGTAGGTAGTGTCAAATGCTGATGCTTTGACAGTACCTACGATTTATCTCAATAGAATAGATTCTCATGCAGCTAAACTATTAATTTTATATATTGTATGATAAAGTCATGTGCCTGGCCACATCAGATTTTTTTAATGTAGTTTTGTCTACAAATCTTACCAGTGTAGTAAGTCAACAAAAATAGCATTTCTTCAATAATAAATACACAACAGTATTTAAAGTCAATATGACAAAGTAAACTTAAAATATTGTGGTAAACATAAAATAAATAACTTTTTCTAAACTGCTTACTCCTTTTAGTTCATAAAGAAAACAACTGCAAAAAACATACAATCAACAAACAGTAGTTAATAAAATATATCTGTTGCAACTCTCTGATGGAACACAGTTTACAGACAATAAAGCTATTTTCCACAGTTATTGCTTGCTGTTTGGTGAATAAAAGAGGCGTTTTAATGCTCTTATGTGTTATATTAAACGAAATGCGTGCTAAAGTAATAAATATTTTTATTATATTGCCTTATAAACAATGGCCTTTAGATGTATGAAGCGGTCGCTTTATTACCGAGTGACGTTATGCGCACAGCCGAACGAAAAAGAAACTGCTTACTTTCATAACTTCTATAATTCCTTATATCATGTCTATGATCCAGGCCCGTTTTAGAAGGTGAACATATAATAAAGAAGTCACACAAAATATAAAACCTGCACTGCAATACTTTTGTACTAGTAACTAGTTACTTTAATCGCAGCTTTAGAAACAACACTTACATCTAAAATTTCTAAAAGTTCTTTTAGAAGAGGCTCAATGTGTACCGTTAGAAGATCAATTTCGATTGATGTGGTACTTTGACGTTTGCAATATTTTGTATCGAGCGCCAACGCACGCTAAAATTCGAAACCAAATTTAAACCCTTTCAGAATTATGTGCTTATTTTATCAATAAGTAAATCGTTAGGTTGATTTTTGATGTCAACTAATATGTATTATATGTGTGCACTTAGTGCAGTTAGTGTATCTAGTGAGTCTATTGGTTACATCCGTTTGGATGTATTATTTGGCAATATTATGCAACGTATTTACGATTCCCAGGTCAAAAGGCACAAAAAGTGACTACATACTTTTCTTCATTCATCCTTGTATGTTTTCTTGAAATTTTCGATGTAACGTACTGTTTGGTAATTTATAGATTTTGTTACTTTTATTTTGATTTTATATTGCTTTAGGGCGAATACAAATCCACAGTTAAACATTCAAGTGAAGTCAATGTGTAGTTTACAGGTTTCCAGGATTCATTACAAAAATTTCTATTTTTATCTGAAATTCTGAAGATTTCGTACGTAGAGCCAGATATTTTTATCTTGCTATTATTACAATTAATTCTATCCAAACTAATATTAGAAATAAGGGGGTTCAATTAAAAAGTATATATGAAGTAAAAAACAATTGAAGGTCAAAAATTGAATTTTTTATTAAGTAAATATTACTATTTTGATACCTAAAATGACCGATTTATTTTGAATGGAATTTTATATGAAATGCCAGCCTAAGAAAAATATGCGAATATAAATTCGTACGTCGGGCCCCAAAATTAAAATTAGCCCAGGGCCCCTCTAAAGATACAGCGCACCGCTGATGATTATTTATGATTATTGTATTATTAAAAGAATTAATACCATGGATTTTAAACATAGTTGTGGGACTCGCCAGGATCCGGCCGTGACAAAAGTCTCTGATGGCACCCTCTCATGGCCGGCGGCCCTGAGGAACCACATTGCAGCTTACTTATGGTACGCTACTATAAAATAATCAATTAATTTTATCTCTGTCTTACTGGGTGCCTACGTCATTAAAACAATCCCCTTTCAAATATCACATTTCTGGGTTTATGTGTTTGATCGTTGATGGAGATTACATAATATGATATTATGAAATATTTACTGAAAACATTGCTGTTCCTGAAGTACCAAATAAACTAAAAATAACAATGCAAGGTGAGAAAATTCGATTTTAGTATTGGAGATTTCGGTATTTATTTTAATCTTGTACCAACAATTTGTCAGTTTTCTTTTGAATTGGCGGTTTAAAAACCCCTAACTTTTTTTTGACACAGAGGCAATTTTAATTGTATGGTTTGCAATTGTAGTAATACGATTAAAATAAATTCCGAATTCGGTCGATTTTTTTTGTCGAAGGGATGTTTCCGGGGGAAAAAACGAAAATTAAATTGAATTTTGTAACACTAGTGTTTGCAAAGCTCTTATTCACTGCATCGGTGCTGGCAACAAGCGTACGCAGTATTTACCGTGTAAACAGAGCTTAGTAATCCCGGACGACTGACTGCAGATATTTAAAATAGACGTGGGTGTCCCGGAAACTCAACGCAGATAGGATACGTAGAATGATTAAAATGGCCAACATTGACTGGGTAATGCATGTGACGCTAACTTACCCTAAGTTTTTGTTGCTAATGGGATAACTGACACAAAAAAGCATCATGAACGGTCTTGGCTATAAATAAACACGCCATATTGATGATTATATGGCTCTACTTGTGGACTTTGTGTTAATAACATGTTAATAACAACTTAGATTGGTACTCAACTGATCAGGTATTGGAGAAGTAATAATATTAAAATACATCTATATGTGATGCTCTCTGTGCAGAGGTACTATTATGTCGAATTGAATAGTTTCCTTTCTGTTTCTTACCACAATCGATGCCCGAAAATGAGAAAATAGTGGATAAAAACGACTGGAAGTGGTACGAGGTTGCGAATAATTTTTTTCTGTATTGGGTATATCAACAAATAACTTAAATATGGAAGATATAAGGTTTTGGCAGTTTGATCTTATTAGTTTACAATTGTATAATTTCATTACGTATTGGGTTAAGTTTAGAATAATTAGAAACAAAAATTGTAAATTTCTGTTTTTCTTAGATTTCTTCTCTTTGGAATGACTAGAAATTATATATTTGCTAATAGAAAATATCCAACTTTTCCTCTAGTTAGCCAGGAAGACTTACTAACCTAAAGATATCTAAAACCAATTATTTTTGTGTATATAATCATTACGTTATATCATTTACGTTGCTTTAGAAACAAAAAACATTCTGAAAAAACGGTTTTAGATTTCCAAATATCCAAAAAGCAAGATTTAAATTTTTCACAAAAAATCAATATATTTAAGCATTAAGAAATATTTATACATATTTTAATAATTTACAATTTATTGCACTAAACATTTTAAAAATATGAGTTCTCTTTGTATGTTGGCACACCTCAGTCAAACTAAATTTTACAGCAGGATTATTTGTTTAGCACTTAAAATAGCACATATATTTTATTTATTAGAATCTGTTTCCATTCCAAAAAAAATGAATAATATGTACAGGATGTCTCACGGAACATGATGTACATGGGTGTACAAATACAACAGTTTTTGATTTTAAAAATGCTTGCATGGATTTCTAAATAAGTAAAAGAAGTAAAAACTAAGCAATATTATTTTTTCATGAATAAATTCTCTATTACAGTAAATAGAAAGTCAAAATGTTGTATTCCTACATAAGAGTATTTCTGAAACTATTTTTGTGACGTTCCTGTACAGAGTGTACAGTATCAGTGTTCATTGCGTATGTGCTAGCTTTTATCTAGCGCCATAGAAAAAATCCATGGTGTTAAGTCGGGTGATCTGACGGGCTACCTAATGGGAGCTTCTATTGTATTTTATGATAATTTCATAAACGTGTTACACGTGGTTTGTAAAGCATTGTCAATATTTTATTAAATCTGTAAAAATTCGTTATGGCGTCCATAAGAAATTAAAAAGTTCAATATCGTCCAGCAAAAGCTTTGAAGAATTGTAAAATCGGGAGTTTTAATTTTAAAATTAAACCGTTATATTATGGAAGAATATAATTAATTTATAACGATTTAATAAGCAGTGGAAGGGTAGGCAAATCAAGAACGGATGGCCGTTCTTTTTTGTTAGCGAGTATAAGAAAGCAACAGACTCCATTCAAGATAATAAATTCCACATATACTGGTTACTTAAATAATTAAATTGCAAACTAGCAATTGCGGTTTTATATTTGCAATTTACATAATTGTTAGAAATGGAGTCATGTACAATCTCGCGCCGTTTGAAGCGAATCCTTGAGATATGAACCGCGAAATTATCGCTAGTTAATGTCAATTTGCGGGTGCCGCATTGTTCTCGTAGCGTGCCCGAAGGTAGATTGGACAAAGAAGGGAAAATTGAGTCACAACACGCTAATTAGATCGCCGTTTTCGTCGTTGGTGCGTCTGGGATCGCGTTCCACTCGCTCCACAACGGCCGCCGCTGATTGATAAGCGGAACTCTACTGAGGATGCGCCCCGTCAGTCAGTAGGATGGCCCGCGGGGTCGACTTGCTAATTCTCAGACGCTGGCAACTCAATAACGGGCTTTCTGGAGACACACCGCCACTTGACTACCCTTTTCGCCGCCACCCTTACCAGAAACTTTCCACTAATTGCAGTTGTAATTCATCTTGTAGTTGCCGCCTTCCGTGGCATCGAGCTCCCAATCTTGTTATACCATGTTAAGTATTGACGAATTCGTGACGCTATCCAAACTTTCGTCCAGGGAGTACACTTTTAATGAGCAATTAGTTTTAATGCAACCGACATTTCTACGATATGCATTCTAGTGCACCTATTGATTTTTAATGATCAATGTGGTTTCCTGTTATGAAAGTTACATTAAAATTCGATGACTAAGGTTTCCAAATCTCACATATTTTAATAGAATCTGATATTTCATATTTAGCTACCAAAGTCTCATATATATTAAGGATACCTTATTAGGTAAGCTCCTTCAGAAATGTAAGAAAGGTAATTTTGTTACGTTTACACGATAGTGAACACGTTTTCAGTTAGTTCAATCGGATGAATAATTATCTAAATAATTATTATTAAACAATAAAGTCATTCATCATTAATTAATTGTAAATGTATTATTTATATTATATTTTGCAAGACATACTGCGTACATACCAAAATATTATTTTCTCGTCGAAATTGAGAGTTAAAATTGAAAACAATTTATTGTAAGTTAAAAAAACAATTTCCTACGAAGCATTGACGTCGTAACAAAATTCGGCGTAGAAGGTATTTTACGGATATAAAATAACAAGTTTTTTGTCCAGCAGCGTTTCGAGAACTTGAAACGTGTGAAAATACATGTGCTATTTCTCGAATCGACATCAAATGTTGGGCGTAATACAACTGATATTACTTACTTTTTATATAAAAAGTCTCTACTTTCAATAATATTTTCTGGCGTGTTGCATAAATTATTACAAAAATAAAATAAATTAAATATCACCCACCTTGACCTTACCATATAAAATACATACCGAAATTATTAGATAACTAATCACAAAGCTATGTAGGTTTATAATCATGCAACATAATACTAATATTGCAATTTGTATTGTACGTATTACTACGTTAGTTAAACCGCTAATAATTAATGCGTATAGTTTTAAGTAAAATAATACCTTTAATTATTTGATAGGAAAATTACATATCGACTACAAGATGCAAAATTATTATAACACTACAAATTATATGCGCAATAAATAAAATAAATCGTGCATTTATTGTAAGCATTTGATAAAATATTTGACCAATACCAAAAATGTTTGTCCAACACAAAAAATAATTGAGCAATTCAAAAAATTACTTATGCATTAAAAAAATAAACGTTCAATAAATTTATATAAATGTACATAACAGAATAAATGAGTGTGCATTTATATATTTAAAGGTCCCTTTGGTAACATATTTGTACAATTAAATAAGTAAATGTGCAATACAATCGTTACCTCTATAAAACAATAATGAGCCCCTTAAAAGATAGGTACTTGTTCATTGAAAAAGCTAAATTTACAATGGTTTAAATAAGTCTGCAATTGAAAATATTTTAAGTGAATTCAATAATCTAAATTGTACCATGAGTTGTACCATTAGGTTCTGCAACCTGTACCGCACATATAATAAGCGGATAAAAATTTATCGAAAAACGGAGGTAAAAATGTAAAAAGCGCGATTTTAGTAATTTTTACAAATTTATACTACCTAAATCGATGGTTCTAGAAACCTCAAAATGGCTTCATAGGAAAGAAACGTTAATCTGAATCCTGACTCCTAAAAGTCATAAATGTTGAAGCATTGAGATGGATTCTTTAAGTGATGTGCGGACGTCTCCGGAAGAAATATAAAATAACGCAAAAATCTAACGAGGTATGCAAAATAAATCAATTGCAAACGTCTATGCGCATTCCATAAACAAATAAGTTATAATTACTACCCTAATTTTCAACTGACTTCTTCTCGAATATATCTTTCAAGCAAGCAACAGTACACAAAAGATAAGGGATCCATTAAAAAAATGTCGATGATGTCATAAGTCGAAAACAATTGAATTTTTATTTAATATAAGATGTAGGGTGAGCCTTTTGAATTAATTAATTAGGTCGTACATTATTGAAAGTACGCGCTGTCATTAACATACGAATCGTCAAAATTAGAACAGCGTTAATTTTGATGCGAAATAGATGCTGTAGTGCTCTATATTTATTATTTTAATGCACAAGTGTTTTACTTTAGGGCACAATATGAATAAAATATTGCTCATTATAAAATTCGTCATGTAGCATATTCATATATATTGAATGCTCAATATGTGTTATTTTAATGCATAAGTTATCCATTCTATGGCACAATATGTAATTTCGTATGTAACAGAAGTACCTACAATTAAAATTAAAATAAAAACTTCTCCATCTTTGCTGTTTTTTTTTTATTGTACTCGAGACAGGTTTCGATCTTAACAGATCATCTGCAGTCGGGAATAGTCGAGGGAATAGTAGAAGATCTCCAAAAATTGAAACAATGTTAAATTATCACCACGTAGACTCTGAAAACTGACTATTGCCGACTGAAGATGATCTGTTAAGATAGACACATGTCTCGAGTACAATAAAAAACAGTAAAGAAGGCGAGGCTTATATTTTTATTTTAAATATAACTTTGCAGTATGGATATAGCCAATTATAAGTACATTTATTTAGTGTACAATATTTAATATTTTAATGCTCCAAGTATTTATTTTAAAGCTCTTATCTATTTAAATAATACACGCTTAAATCGTGGCCTTATTATAATACTAAGCCATTTGCCCGTTAGACCGACGCTGTTTAGCAGTTTAGTGGCAGTTGTTAACTTCGATATTTATTATTGTAAGTATATATTCTCTGAAGAAAAAATACAATAATACATGTCTGACAAAAAAATGAAACATTCGTAACTCCTGTAATTCTGAACATGTTCAAACATCATTTGAGTGTTAATTGTTTGTTATATAGGATTAAAATATAAATAATATTTTAACCAAGTATCATTAAAACCAAAGAACCAGATGGAGGTCCTTATATTTCTGATACATAAAATAATATTATAAAAGGACATTCCTAGAAAATATAAATTTTAATAAGGAAAATAAGTAATTTGTCATTAAAAACTAAAGTGCCGTCTTCACATCACCGATTATCCTTGGCAAATTGATCTTTCGAAACTGAAATTGTTGTCATTTTATGTGGGAAAATATTAGTTATTTTTCAAAAATATGAAAATACAGAGATTTGAACTTAGAGATAATTGAGCACAGAATTATTAATCGGCACAACTACAGCAAAATGTATATTATTTATGAAGTAGGTCATCAAAAATATTAGTTGTAAAAATTTTACATAGCATATTAATCGATATTACAACAAGTTTTTCTAGGAGAAATTGACAAAATGAAAACTTGACCACATACTTTTTTCAATTTTTGTATTCAGCGTAAATAAAATCTGTCGAAAACGTCTACTCATTATCCATTCGAAAAATCATTGTTCCTCTAAGTTGACAAGTATTATCATTTTTTAAAACATCCCTTTCTACCACAATGTTTATATTAAAAATAGTTAGATGTATTTTTTAAATACATAAAAATAATACTGCACAAAAATTCAATCCGATTGAACTAAAAACCGTATGAGATTTTATATATGCTTTATTAAATACATTTGCCCTCCATTTAAATAATTGTGATACAAATATGTACTTTTTTAAATTTATTGTTACAAGCAAAACACGTTGAGTTATCCCAATACATGTTAATAAAATACGATATCTCGAATTATTGGTATTTTTATAAATCGTGTTTTATCGCATACCTATAAACGATAGTAAAAATGTTACATTTTATGATCGTATGCACTCAAATACCGACAGTGACAGAGAAGTTATTTGCGTAGCTGTTCACTGTTGGTTGCCCAACGATAAATCAAGAATTTCAAACTTTGAAAGAACGGCAACAGAAGTAGCAGCCAGTTGTATTATTTGTACACCGTGTTCGCTGCGCTTAATATTTGGTTGTTTCCCGGCCCATTTGAGTTACGGTGTCTTTCAGACTTTTACTGCTTCCAATACATCAGCTAGACAAATGTCATAAGTTTACCAAACTGCATTTCATGAAACACAATAAAGATCAAGTTTAACAGTGGTGAACTTCTATAACTTCGCGGGCATATCGCTATTGGTGTAATTAATCAATTTATTCGGGAAAAACTTTGACGATACGAGACGATAGATAGCGTTGCATAAGTTTTAAGCATCAACTCCCTCATGGATACTGAATTTCTGTGAGAATGATCAACGAAATGTAGATACCTGAAACCAATCTATATTTAAATTTTAACCCGCATAAATAACGGGGTTTAATTTCAAACTTTCGATAGCATACCCACACACGTAAATTAAAATTCAATTTTCGATTAGGATATTATATGTGTGCGAACTGTGAATTCGTATCTAGAATGTAATGCAAATTTAACGAAGCGAGAGCATGACTTCAATTTGGCTTATACTGATATATAAAATTACAAATTGTACTCGTACATTTTCGTATAAGAACAGACTACAGAACAAGATGCTTTGAAGTAAAAAATCTCAGGTTATTAATAAGCCTCAGCACGGACACACGTATTAGGAAATAATTGGTTTAAAGTAAGATCTAATGAAGAACGTTTTTTAAACCAATTATCTCGTTTTGCTATTTCACGTGATTTATGGATATTATAATTATTTTTTTGTTTTTTTATGTAGAATACTTGTTAATTTATATTTTATGTTGTTTATTTACTATTTAGCCATTTAGTTTTTGCTTCTTCTCCAATAATTTCTTAGGTGAATCGTATTTCCCCAAACTACCTTAGCAGTAGTAATAAATACAACAACAAAATCTAACTAATAGTAGAATCAGAATCTGAAGTCAGAAATTCGAAATTAATTCTACTTTTTGATAAAGTGGGCGCTGAAAAGCTGCCAAATTTAGTCTACGGAAAAATTCAGTCCAGAAATAATGGTCACTTGTGCGATTTTGTTGAGTGTTAACCACAATAGTCACTTAGCTTGGATTATTTTGTGAAGCGTTCATTACAAAAACAACACTTGTCAAGAGAACAACATTTTCAGGAGAACAAGAAAACTAAATATATTTATTTTAGGCAGTTTATTATTTAATATTTGACTTTAGCAATAAGTAGTACCCTCAACTGTGATCGATTGTAGCTGTATGTTATTTATCTATCATTCTTACGTTTTTAAAACATATGGGTTAGGTCTGTAATATGTGTCATTTTTTTACAGAAATTTGTTAGAGTTTGATAATTAATTTAATTTAATAAGAAAATACATTTAATTTTATGGTATAATATAACAGCAACAATAAATAGGTATCGTAATAAAAGCAAGTAGATTAAGATTTTCGATTTTTAAATATTATAACAATGCGTTAATTCTTGCAACCACTGCTGTTAATCAATGAATAAAATGTTTAGAAAAGATTGGGTTGCACAGAGCGCAATAAATGTGAACAAAAAACCATGCCCAATACGGAAATGTCAATAAGAATGTCTAAATGTTTCAAAATAAGAAAAGGGTAGCTCCACCACTACCTATGCTCTAGAATACATTGGCCGGACACCACGTTCTTATTTTGAAACAACTGTACAGTGTACTGTGGAAGCGACCTTGATGGAATCTTGGTGTATGATTGGCTTTTGCTACGCTTGTCCACAAAAGCAGCACATGTCATTGACAAGTACTGTATTTATTGCATAGATATGATAAATGGAGCCAAATGCTGTCCTAATCTCTAAATTCGATTTTGGTGACACACGTGTGTAATACTAATATTATTTTTTCGAAACTAAGAAACAAACTTTTATTGTTATTATAAATATAAATAATGAACATAAAATTGCTTTATCTTAATATTAAAAGCAACATTAGTTATTGACATTTTCTCCTATAAATCCTTAAATGTAAAAAAATAATCTGCTTGTGAAGCTGTTGTGTTGAGTGTTTCATTAAAATATGTTCTAGAGATTCCTTCTTCATAAAAAACAAAATATGGTGTTTGGGCAGTGGTAGCCCTTGTCTCACCAATCACAAATCCCAAATAATTGTCTGTAAAGAAAAATAAAACTTCCTAATCAAATACTGACATCACTTTTCAAAAGAAAATAAACTAAAAGACTGTAAATTTTAGGATTTTCTAAAGCTAACAAGTAGGAGATATTGAAAGAAGGAAATAAACCCAAGGAAGCAAGTTCTCTGAAGAATCCTAACTTAATATTATCATAATTTGATACAAGACGGAGAATTTGACAGACCAATTCGAAACCTATGCTCTCTTAGACGAGATATAACAAATGAAAGAAACATTTTGGTATGAAGGGACCGTATTTAAACCAAGGTAACAGTTTTAAAAAAATAAAAAATTAATAATCTTTTCTCTCGAGATTTATTTTTAAAAATGTATGTAAACTACACTAGAAAAACAGTTTTCTTTTTACTGCGGTTGATCTTAAAATTTCCTAATATTCGTCGTTTTAAATAATAGACCAAAATAACATTCTCTATACGGTGTTGTAATGAGAATAATTTTCAGCAAGTAACGGGTATTAATTTAAAATTGAAATACCGCGGAGCGGTACGTCTAGAACAATAAGATTAGTGGAAGATTGTAGATTCTGTGGAAACGACGCGTCGGCGTCGTCGGCGTCGACGAGGCGTCCCGGGGAACATCAAGGAACCCCGTGCGTGCCGTCTGGAGGTATTTTCGAAAAGCATGTACAAGAACTGTATTAAATTACAAAAGGAATTAGCGTTTGCGTTCCCGGGAATAATTGCACGAAATGGGACGAATTTAATTAAAACAAATAACACAGCGCACACTCCTCGAGATTGAATTCATATCATAAACAGAGACGGAGTTATTTGAATTTACCGCGCTATGTGAGCGGAGAGCGGCATTATCGTAGTTTATTTGTGTTGTTACGTTACTGTCGCAGCAGTCCCCCCACTCACAAAACAATTCAATTTACGTAACAATTTACAGAGTTAATAAGAAATAGAATCAAATTATAATTAATTAAATCCATTAATAGAAAGATTAATAGAAACAAATTTAGTCCTGAATAGTGTATTGTGTACCAGGCCGAGAGAGTGGTACTTTTCAGGGTTTTGCGCGCAATATGTTGGAGATTTTTGAGGAAACATGAAAGGAAACATGATTTTCAGAAAATGCTTCCTACAGGAAACCTCACACGACCAAAATCAAACATATTGAGAAAATATTTTAAAATAGAAAATTGAAGTAGGATATTAGAAATGAAAATAATAAAAATATTAGGTTGATATGTAAAAGAGGATTGCCTATATTTATTCAGTTATATTCAGTTTATACTGGCTTAGCTTTGTTGTTTGGTCATTAAAAGTTGAACAGTGGCTCGTTATCCCATGGACAAAATGGGCATTTGCCCAGGGCCCCCAATAGCAAGGGGGCCCCCAAAGAAGTATTTTGGAAACTCATTTCCGTAATAGACTACCACACCATGCCATTCTCATTAACGTTGCAAGCAAATTTAGGCTCCTCTCAGCGAGGGCACAACTAATGTTTAACTAATTTATTACCGTTCAATTTGTAATTCAGAAGATTATAAAAAGTAGGAAAAATATATATGGGCTATATTAAAAAAATTGAATTTGGTCTGCTTGTTACAAATACTTAACCCTGTATATTCAAAAGTCATTCATGTTTCTATCCCTTTTTCTAAAACTTTAATTTGCTTTCCTCCTTCTGAACTGTGCGGACATGTTACTTTTGACACGATACGTTTTTTTGTTGTTAAAACTGATATAGCAGAAGGCATTCGGAATAATTGCATTGTTATGATGATATGGAATCCGAATCTTAGGTGATGTTGGAAAAAGAAATAGGGAAATTACATTGTATTAAAAGTAACAACTAAAAAAACCATGAAACTGCACCATAAATTTAAGTTTAAGTACATATTCAGAGGACATATGTATATATTGATAATGGCGTATTTAAGAATGAACTATCGCAGTTTTTGAAATATTTAAAATAATGAAAATAAAAATATTTATTTGTTAAGAATACCCTTATTTAATAAGATAATATATTTTACTTGCTAAGAATTTCTATTTTTAAATTGTTAAGCTATTTAATAGTTATTTTGTAATTTTTAAGAATAATCTGTTGTTACTTTACATCATTAGGTAGGTACTTATATTAAATGTTGTTGCAAAAATGTCAATACCTTACACATTACTTATGATTTTCGTTAGTTTTTCCGAAATGTTATAGCGATGGAAACGCCAAGATTTTTGAACCTATATATGGTGAATAGCTCGATCCAACAAATTTCAAACAGCTGTCAATGAATTCCATATCCACTCATCGAAACAAAAGCATTTACGACCTTATAATGACGGACATAAAATAGCTTGTCCCTTTTTATCCATATGTCATGTTACGTAAATCCACCTTCGTTGAAACGCGTGGCTTAATTTTCTAGAGTGTAGCTTCTACCAGGGGACCCCAAACTTTATAAGAGGTTATGTGGGCCGGATATAAAATACTACCACTGTCGCTCAATTAAGTGTCCGATTTATAATAACTAATGATTATTGTCACCCGATCTATAGAAACAAATATATTGTTAAATAACACATTTTTGACGTGATTAATTAGCGACGCCAACACGCTATAGACGGCCGAGTTTTTGCATGTTATTTATAACGCTAAACCAAATGTCTATGCAAATATTGTTTGGTTGGATTTTTTCCTAAATATTATAAGAATATTAGCACTACTTACCTTTTTAAATGCATTGGTAATCATTTGTAGTCATAAATCAGTAATCACTACATGGCACAGCTCCTTGTGTCTATTCTGCAATATCTGCCACACAAACACTACAATACTACACACTTAGCTTAAGCCATACTTTAGAACATTTTTAGTAATGTAGGAAGTATATGTTTATGAATACAACTTAATAATACTGGATGAGACGACATACGCGAGTTGTTTTCAAACAGTCACTGTAGCGGTTGGTCAAGACCGTCGCGTCGCTTGGAAAATAAACCGGTTTTCAGAGAAAATGTGAGGTCTGCTTCTAATTCCAGTACGTCCAAAGTATTCAAGGGCGGTATGTACAAACCAGATAACATCAGTGGTATTTTTATCTAAACAGTTACCAGAGATAATAAAATGTGTATGAAAATTATTGAAGTGCAAATGACCACATATGTGTTGAAAAATGCTTACTGCCAAGTAGTTTTGCGGCAATGAATAAGCATTGGTGTAACACATGTTTGAGTGCTTTTTGACTTATTTTGACACAAATAACAATTTAAAATCACGATCATACAATTAAACATAACATCAAAACTTTCAGGAACGTATTCAAGTTATTGTTTTACAATTGAATTAATATTAATAAGTGACTGAGTGGAAAATATAAATAATAGTACATACATACCTACTGGCTTTTTACAAAAGAAAAAAACCATAAAGTCACTGGTTTAATAATGTGGTGACATACAGGCGGGGTGTAACTTAAATAAATCAAAAATTATTTAAGGATTAATAATAATAATCCTTAATTACGGATTTATTTCTGAATTCAATGATGTTCTGACTCAAAATGATGTAAAGTAAACATGAAACTCTAAAGTCACAAAAATTACTCAAATCGCAATGTTTGACTTTTTGATTTAAACTTAACGTTTATAGGTTTTGAGACACTTTTGATATCAAAAACTTAAACCATTAGGTGGAGCCAAACAAATAATGAATTTTAAATTATGTCACATATTATAATATAGGTAGTGTGGTAAAACCCATTGCGGGCCGTAGTTTGAGGATCCCTGGTATATACAATAAAATCCGTGGACAGGCAAATAATGCAAGTGGAAGATAATACAATAGTGGTAATATGCACGTGTTGCATGATGACGTCGCATGCTAGATCGACGAATTGATAACCCACGCCTGCGTCAACTTCGCCCATTAGGGGTAGCATGTTAATTTATGCACCCCAGGGATGTTTCGCATAAATTTCAAATTTTTATGAATATCAACCGTTATTAATTAACACGAGGTAATACTTCTCTAATTGGGCGCGGTTCGTACAGACGCTGATGACGATCTGTTTGTTTTTCATTTTTATTATTATAAACATGTATACGTATAATATTATTTCTGCTGTGTTCCAATAACGAGTACACCAAAGGGAGTTGATTATTTTATTGTTAGAGCTATAATTTTGGAATTAATCACTAGATTCAAACACATAGCCTTTGTGAGTTTTAGGTTATGTTGAAAAATCAGGGTCAGATGTCGTTATGTATTACATTTGGGTGGCTGAAACATCTATACATATAATACTACACATATAATACCTATGGACATTGTTACTAATTGTAGTTATAATTTGAACTTGGCATTTTAGATGTTTGATTCGAATAACATAACTAGTTACGTTTAAAATTTGAATAAATTATAAATAAATCCGCCACATGAAATCGATATGTCGCAGTATTCAGCCGTAATTTACTAAATGATAATTATTTATTACTCTACTTACTCTGGTTTTAATGAGAATGCGTTTGCATGTAAGTTTTACTTTGATGGTGTTTGCTGATGTTTTAGTTGATGATTGCGAGTTCCTAGCGACGTATTTGCTTATTTAAAAAGGGCTTCCATTGAGTTATTCAAACGACGTATGCAATCATTGGAACTGGAACTGCACAGAAATATTCCAATTGCAAAAATTTAAACCAAACAATATTAGTTATTTGATGAAGAAATAATATATATATATATATATATATATATATATATATATATATATATATATATATATATATATATATATATATATATATTCCGTGAGAATATGTCGTGATTTCATTTATTTTTAGAGTATGTAACAAAAGAAGTTAAATTGGTATAATATGATTTATCAGATTTTCTAAAAAGAAATGATATCTGCAAATTTATTAACATTTAAACTTTGATATTTACTTAATTTCTTTCAACAAACTGTTGAGATTGATAAAAAAGAAACATTAGAAATTTACGAAAGGCTTAAAAATTAATTAAAAACACTTTCAAATAACTTAAAAGAAGTGTATGTCAGGTAAAAACGTTTATTTTTATTGGTTTCTAGTATACAAATTAAAAGTAAAAATATCAGTTATGTTGTTGATAATCTTTAGTTTAAAAATATCAGTTACATTTTTTCACCAATGATTAATTCCTTTTCCGGCAGCATCTATTCAAACCATTCTTTGATCTGAAAAACACAGCATTTTTCATAATTTTATAATAACATTAGAGGTGGCTAGCAGTTAAAATTAACAAAAATAATTAAATATTTATAAAGAAAATATTTGTATACTAACTTTTAACTTATTAACTACTAACTACCAACTGAGACAAATGACTACAGCCAACACCAAAATATATCGAATCAGTGACTGGTTTGCTGGATTCTGGTATGCTGGATTCTGGTATGCTATTTTCAGTAGAATATGAATCAGAACGGAAAAATTAGTGCCTAAATGCATAAAAGGCATTTTTGCATTTGTTTTCGTCAGAAACTATTCACATTTCAATTTCTGTATTTCACAAATTAATTAATCAGTCTAACTCTCATTTCATTATTAATTTGATAAAGACACGATCATTACAAGGTTATAAAAATAGTTTACTTGTGTGTACATAATTTGTAGTATTATTATTTCGATAATAATATTATCAAATAATTCTTATCATAGTTATTTTTGGAATATTTATGAGATATTTTTGTTTTTGTGATGTAAGCAACCAAATATATAGCATGAACAAAAATAATTAGATTAATTTTTTCTGTTGATGACTTTATTGATAAACGGAGACAATTACACAACGTTTCGGTATATAAGACTTTGCATGACTTAGAATACCAAGCATTGTCTGACGAATATTTAGAGCACCATGAACAAAAGTCTAGTAAGTTACATATTCGATTATATTTACTAAATTAAGCATATTTGTTAACGCTTTCGTTTGTCGCACTGATTTTGTTATTATTCTGTTAGTTATGTATTATGTGTTATGTTTCAGATCGTAATTATGGTGTTGGCACTTTGCCTCACTATTGGTACATGCGCTCCAGATTTCCACAATGACCATCACGATCATAGCCATGGTCATGGATCCGGCCATGGTGCTGGACATGGACACGGAGGCCATGATGGCCATGGACACGGTGGTGGCCATGGAGATCATCATGGTGGCCATGGAGGTCATGACCATTTTGTTGCAACGCCTTACTAAAAAATCTTACGGTGTACAGTTCATTTGGTATTAACGATGTGATTATTGCGAACTTGTATGTATTATGATATTGATAAAATCCAAATATATTTGATTGACAGATTGACGCTTCTTATTTTTATATAACTTCTAAATAAAAGAATGAAATAGAATGAAATTTTTTATAAAAATAACTTTTGTTGTATTAAGAGCAGCAGCGAAATTTGCCTATAAATTAAGGGAATGCTGGGTTGGTGTGCAGGGCTTACGCATTCTCTTAGTTGCGGGGATTTTCCATTAATGGATTTGCAAACACTTTCGATATACTATGTACCGACAGCGGTACAGAGCGTATTTCAGGAAAATAGGTTTATTTTTATTGCTTTTTAGTCTACAAATTTATAGTAAAAATCTCAGTTATGTTGTTGATAACCATTAGTGTAAAAATATCAGTTACATTTTTCATCTTTGATTAATTCCTTTTCCGGCAGAATCTATTTAAACCAATCTTTGATATAAAAAGCACAGTCTTTTTTCATAATTTTATAATAACATTTAGAGGTTGCTAGCAGTTGTCAAAAAGGACAAAATTAATTAAATATTTATAAAAAATATTTGTATACTAACTTTTACTTACTAAGTACCAAGTAAGACAAATTACTACAGTAGCCAACACCAAAATCTATCGAATCAGTGATTGGTATGCTGGATTATGGTATGCTATTTTCCGTAGAACAGGTATCTGAACGAAAAAATTAGTGCCTAAATGCATAAAAGGCATTTTTTGTATTTGTTTTCGTCAGAACCTATTCACATTTCAGTTTCCGTAATTCACAACGTAATTAAGCAGTATATGTCTGATTTCATTGTGAATGTGATAACGGCATGATTATTATAAAGATATAAAAATTGTTTACTTGTGCATAAATAACTTGTAGTATTATTATTTCGATAATAATAAAAAAACTCTTGCTCATCAAAGTATTTTTGGAATATTTAACTACCGATATGAAATATTTTTGCTCTTGTGATGTAAGCAACCAAATATATCGCATTAACATAAATAATAACATTAACGGACACATGTGTGACCTATTTTTTCTGTTGATGACATTATTGATAAACGGAAACATATACACTACGTTTCGATATATAAGACTTTGCATGACTTAAAATACCAAGCATTGTCTGACGAATATTTTGAGCATGAAGAACAAAAGTCTGGTAAGTTTTAATGTTACAAATTCAATGATATTTATTAGATTATCCATATTTGCCTATGCTTTCGTTTGTCGTATTACTTTTATTATTTTTCTTATAGTTCTGTATTATTTCTTATGTTTTAGATCGTACTTATGGTGTTGGCACTTTGCCTCACTATTGGTACATGCGCTCCAGATTTACTAAGTCTCCATATCCACCCCGACCATGGTCATGGACACGGTCATGGTGCTGGACATGGACACGGAGGCCATGGTGGCCATGGACACGGTGGTGGCCATGGAGGTCATCATGGTGGCCATGGAGGTCATCACCATCTTGTTGCAACACCGTACTAAACAATCTTACGGTGTACAGTTCATTTGATATTAACGACGTGATTATTGCGAACTTGTACTTATGATATAGATAAAATCCAAATATATTTCCTTCACAGATTGACGCTTCTTATTTTTATATTACTTCTAAATAAAAGAATGAAAAAGTATGCAAAATTGTTATTATAATAAATAATCAGTGTGTGACTAGACTAGCGCAGAACATTTGCGTATAAATTAGGGGAAAGGTTGCTGGCTTGGTGTGCAGGGCTTACGCATCTTAGTTGCGGGTATTCTCCATTAATGGATTTGCAAACACTTTCGATAATCTATGTACCGAGAGCTTACCTAAAATTTCCTACATTTGCACACGTAGTCAAGGGATTATTCTAGTTATGTTAACGGTTCAACTAGCAATGCACTTAATAGATGCTAAAATAATCTGAAATACATGCCCAACGATTCAGTATATGCGTAAAATTCTCTTATTTAACATTTTACAATCAATTTGCTTTTATTTGAGAAACGAATCTTATTAGAAAACCAAATGTTTCCCATTTTGTTATGTAAAAGCAAGTATTATTGGTATACAAGTGCACAAAATTGGATGAATCATGACAATAAATATTGCCTGAAATGAATTGTACTTTTCGTAGTGATTTTGCGGTTTTCTTTGTGTGACACCCCATATGTCAGACTTGGTGTATCCATTCTGACGTAGGGCCCACTCCAAGTGTTTCTGTTCCTCGTCCAAGGTGCTGGAGTCGCACATCGTCTCGGCTCTGTTGTACAGAGTGTTAATAACACTTCTCTTCTGTTGGGGATGGTGGTGTGATTTGGCGTTCAAGTACCGATCGGTATTTGTCTTCTTACGGTAGACTGTATGTCCAAGCGTACCCGTTGACGTTCTGTATACCAGCAGATCTAAGAATGGCAGCTGGTCGTCCTCTTCTATTTCCATCGTGAATTTGATAGGACTAACATTGTTCAGGTGGCTATCGAAGTCAGTAAGTTTATCTCTACCGTGTGGCCAAACCACAAAGGTATCATCAACATATCTGACCCAATGCTTGGGTTTGTAAGGTAAGTATATAACAACTGGCTTACAAATGTTTTAATCCGATCTTAGTTTCTAGAAAGTGTACAACCCAGGTAGTTATTATGTATAGTTTCATTAGACTGTATCAAATATATATTTTTTTATCAATTTGTAATAGTCATTTTTACTGTTATTTTCACTCAAAAGTTTAAATTGGCTGGATTTTTAATTGGTGGCATGAAAATTTATTAAAATAAATAAACAATGTCAAGCAAACTTGGTTATTTATCACTAATATCTGGGTTTGCTTGTTCAAGATATCCTCGCGACGAGTTTTCAGAAGGTATTTTCAAAAGATGTATAAAGTTATAACATTCACCATTTTCTCATAGGCGACACAAAGAACAACATCTAATTGACAAACAAAAAACAAACATTTTCAGATTATTTTGAAAAATTGCAAACTTTAACGAACATTCTTGACTTCTTCGTATTGTGAAATATTATTGTTACTTTGGCGACAGGACTAGGGAACTCCTGCGTAGGACCGAATCAATATCTATTCATATAAATTGGTCGTCTCGCATTTCAGGAAAACAGAGTGAAAACCAGAAAGGGGCCGTGGCGGAAGCGGACCGAAAAGGCACGCAATTCCCATTCGCAGGAATGTTTGACACGGGATGAATAACATAGTGGCGAGAAGCAAGACGAGGCCTGCGGTGGTCCTACGAGTTTTCGCCCTCAAAACGAGGGTTAATATTCAGATGAATTTAATTAAAGGGGATGCTACTCTACCCTGGACCGGTCACTTTTCCTACAGGACTTTACAGTTGATCTCTCCCTACAGGTGAATCGTATTGGTTTAGGTCGTGACAACGGTAATCCATTAGACGCATCCGTAAAATCTACATCCCGCTGAAACGGAGTTAGTAATGACGGTGTTACCTTCAGAAATGGCATCTGTGATGAAATAATTTGCCCGTTTAATGTAATTTAGAATGTTGATGACCCCACAGTGCGATTGATAATGAACGTTAAGCTGTGCTTTGTGTCGCCCGCACCTCGGCCGCAACATGCCCATATTGAAGTCCTTTACGGACAGACTGTGATGAAACTTTGCTGAACACGACAAAATGTACTGCACGGGAAGTTATTGTTAAAGTTACAAACTGAAAATAGGATGTGTAGTTTTAGTTACTGTATTGTAAATATAGAGTATGCTAAAATGCTTTAGAATAGAAATTTTATGAATAAATAAGGAATAAATAAGGAATAAGAAAAAATGACAAATCTATACAAAAACTTGATTTATGCTGTTTTCTTGGACACCAGCACACTGATTTTAAGCATGTTGATTAGCATCAGATGTAATTGTTTCATCAACAATAAGTGAAGACCAACCATATATTTATTATTATATTATTCTTATGTTCTTTATTATCCTTAGGTTCAATGTAATATCTAAATTAATTTGGCAAAAAATGTCCGCGTGAATAGTATCGATGTGACAGATTATTTTTGCAAAAAGAAAGATTTTGTATGTGAATCAGACCTAGACAATGTATCATGCAAGGTAAATAAATACATGTGTTCAAGATACCATCATTTTTAGTTGAAATTGTTAGGGAATCTACTTTATTAGTTGGAAATTTACAAGAGAATGATTAGAAAGGTAAAACAATAATTTATTTGCTATTTTGCTTTTAATTTTTGCCCAAAAAACTGTCAATAATTACCTAATTCCAAAAATTATATATAAATTACATTAAATATTCCATTTCTTTATAGTTTATTGATTCCACATAAAGTTCACTTTCACATAACGTGGATATAATAAATAGCTTCAGACTCTTAACACGTTGAAGGCAAGCTCATATCAAGTTTGGGTATACGGATTGTAGTTTGTACTTTGTTAGACAATTTGAAATTAGTTTTAAGTTGAAAATTTCTGTAGACTTTATGCAAATGAAGAGTAAACTAGAAACGGAAATATACCTGGCTTTATCACTGCATGAACACTCGGGGGAAAAGAGAAGCTACAAAACCACGGTTTCTGCGGAGAAATAAAATGAACAATTCCAAACTAACTTTGATAATTATTTTGATACGTAGGCTGTGAAACATTAATTACCACACAATAATTATTGTTTAAATTGTCAAACTATAACAACTATTCGAATGAATAGGTCTTTACGCACCTGCACCCACAAAGAATTTCAATATTTATACAAATTATACTTGCAAAACTAAAGATATAGAAGTGTTTTGCACTATAAAAGTACATTTATTTACATTTAATTTTTGGTGAACATGTGATCCATGGCTAGCTGGTGCGGTTTCAATTGTTTTGAAAATGTAAATACGTAAATAATTTAGAAATGAAAATTACATTAAAGAAAAAAAAACAAAATACATTAAAACTGAAAACAATACGTAGCATATAGAATGCAACTTTAAAGTTGTTGTTTGTGTCTGTCGTCTTAGCATCCTATTTGAATTTATGTTTCTCATTTATGTTTTTTGTTTGTTAGGAATTAGAAAATCTTTTATTATAATCAGCGCAAAGATGTGTTCAAAACAAAAATCTCGTTGATAGTTTAGTTTAAGACCCCTTTTTTGGAGCGAGGCATATACCTATGTGGTTGTACTGTCATTGTAGAGTAGAGGCTATACAATAAATATATAACAATCATACGTTAAATCACAAATATGTCAGTAGTTTATAAGTTTTCTTCAATAGTATCTGTATATCTGTACACATAATTTATTAAGTTCTGTATTTATGTGGCTAATAAATTATTAATCAGTTACCTTTCTACCTGAAGGTGGCAGATTTTATTACCTACATTTAAAATGCACAAACATTCTTCCTTCTATACGAAAAAATTTACGATCAGAATCATCTAAAACATAAATTCACCGCCAGACTGCCTAAAATAATATTGAAATCTTCAAGTTGTGTCGAACAAAAAAAAGCGAAAAATGATGCGATATCCATTATATCGGATTAGTCTGCTGTGTTAAATATACGATTTGAAGAGGTTTACTATAAAGAGTGTTTATATGAGTCAAAGCAATATTACTTTCTGCCAAACAAATGTTCTTTGACCCAAATAAACATTGTAGCAAATAAATAAATAAAAATGAATATATTTATGCCTTTATTCAAACACGCATTTATTTGAGTGCAACAAAAATTGCTATCTGTGTAAGTACCTATCAATACATTCCCAATAAACTATTAATCAATCAATATCCATTCTAATTTAGTAGTGGTGTCGCCATATACAGCTAGTAAAACTTCGTTTAGAAGCTTTGGAGGCTACTCAACGTTTGAATGGGGGATACGGTCATAAAAGTCATTGATTGGCGGATGTGCCGCCTGACCAAACAGCGGATCAAATGGAATTTCGAATATTGTTAAATTGTATTGGTAATTTAATCACAGAACATTTGGGTCCGTGATTAAATTCCACCTTCATTTCAATCAAATCGGGTTAGCCGACAACCATATGTTTACATGGTTATCGGCAGAATTTGATTAAATTCTTCATCGCCTTTGACATATTAAGGGATCAGTTAACTCTAACATTCTATAGGACTGTACAGGATTTAACGGAGACTAAAGGCATAAATTGCAATTCCAGGTGACCCTCCCGTTGATTGGCCACTTCATAAATTGTCACACGACATTTTAGTTCAAGATTTTGTGCTTGAATGGCAGAATATTTTATTTTTATTTATTATTTATTTATTTGATATATATTTTATATGTACAAGTAAAATCATTTAAAATGTTTAGGAAAAAGGTATTTTAAATATAATTTAATGCTCAGATATACTTTATATATTTTATCGATTAATCTTAGCCAATGTTATTAGTAATGTAGTAATGTAGTATTGTTAGTGTCAATATGAGCGACAGGAATAATAATAACACTGCTTTCCGTACATGAAAAATGTAGTTTTCCTTAGTGTTTTCGAAAACCAGCAAAAATATCAAAATCAGTAATTTACCTTTGATTTGGTGAATTGCTTTTAAGATTATATGAAATTATCTAAAAAATTTTTTTGACGTTGTCTTGTGGTTTCATTTTACTTTTTGATTCCAAAACTTCAGATCTATACTGTATGTATTGTTTACAATTATGGGCGTACCGCTTTGAGCATTACATTTAAAACCACCATTTCCTAAGACTTTTTTTAAATTTAAAGTTAAAAGTATATAATTTGTACCATTAAATGGACATTAAATGGACTACCATACCATACCATACCATATGAATTGTAGTTGCGTACAGTCAGTGGCGCGCTATATACTCATTGCACTGATTTATGCCATTATTGAGAAAAATATAATTTGTTGAGTCTTTTCAAAAGCTCTTGACGTTTTTCGACTTTTTGACATGGTACATGGTACATTAGATTCATTTAAAAAATCCACCACTCATTTTTAGGAATTATACGCATACCAAGTTCGGCATATAGGCTTAGCCAAAATTACCGGAACAACCAAATAACTTTCCAACGGTAAGAAAAGTTTTTTTACCGTAAAAAATCTATTCAATCATTCAAATATATTTCTAATATACAGGCTGTTCATTTTATTATAGAAATGTTGTAAGCTGTTTTTTCAAATGAAACACTCTGTATGCTTTTACATTTTGTAATTTTAGGACTAATTCCAAACACTTTTATCAAAATAATTTTTTTATAAAATGCACAATTTTTGGGTTATAAGCAATTACTTAAAATTAGTCATAATTACCGGAACACCAACATAATTCTCCAACCGTAAAAAACATTTTTGTTTTCAACAAACACTGGTTAAAACCAAATCCTTGCATTGTAGTAAAATTCTAAAATCGACGCATTCTAGGTTTTTAGAAAATATTTATATTATGTATGTTATTTTGAGTTGGGTTGGATCCACAGGTTAATGTGATGCTAATTTAAACATATCTAATTATTTTACACCAACAATTCTAGACATTCTTCGTTCTATATTTATTTCAATTACCTAAATGTTAGGAATGTATTTTTTTGAAGAAAATTGTAAATGTCATGGCTCTTGCGTTAGACCTATTTCTTTAAATTGTGTAACTAATTTTGTGATATATTAAGTCCTTAAAGACAACATTATATCAAATGTTTGATAACACATTTGATTTAAAAAAATCTTCAATTTTATCCTTAACTTTTTGAATTTTGATTACAAAAAAGTTGTCTACACCTTATTTGTATGTTTAATTAGCTTTCAGCAATCTATTAAATAATTTTTGACTGTTTTTGTTGCCATAATTTCTTCAAGTATACATTTTTGGTACTAAATAAATTTACTGAATATGTAAATTAATTTTTATCCAGAAATAAATATATTGTTGCTTCTAATGAAGTATCTTATTTATTTTAATTATACAAAATATCGCCACAGTGTAAGACTGTATATCAAGGCAATAACTAAATGCTAAATTTTTGGTGGAGGTACGACGAAAGAATAATAAATATTTTAAGTTCCAACGAGATGGTAAACAAATGTTCTAATTCGCTGGCTTTGAACAAAATATGCCAAGTTGAGAAGTACGGTCTCAAAAACACCAAATCTTTTTATCAGAATCCATTGCAGATTAAAAACTTCAAAAATATCAACAATTCTACAAAAAAAGTTAAATAAATTCTACATATTATCCCTGCAATTCTAATTTGGCTTTAATCTATGACAAGATAACAATAAAAATAAGCCAATAAATTGTTTGTTCATGGGTATAATATTGAAACCGTAGATTTTCTTCAACTTAATATGTCAATAAGACTGCAATAAGACTGGCAGAATAAATATGCAAGCAAGACTGGGAAATTTGTTTACTTCTGACTGCTACCTATTTCATAAACACTATCAAAGCAAAGCAGTTAAATGAAATCGGAGTCGACAGTGTTTTTGTGAGATTAGAAAAACATTGCGCAAATTGCAAAAAGAACCACGATATTATTATTTTTTGAATTATTATCGTGAATTATTAAAACCTAAATTGCTAAATAGTACAAATTATAACGTTTAAGTTAAATTATAGCATCGGTTTTAATACGGAAACCTTTTACACTCGACTTCAATAACTAACACACTTTTACGTTAAATAACTCTTATATTGTTGCGTCTACTACAAAACACTTTAAAACAGTAACATGACTTCACTGCTTCTGAAAGCCAATAATACACAGTACCACCAACAGTACCATCATGACATTGTACAAGACTCATTGTATAATGTTGACATTGTACATATAGCGCCGTACAAAGTCCGTCAAATGACTAAATATCAAACTTTGTAGGGGTTCGGCTTGCATTGTCAGCTTTGTACAAAAAAAGTTGTACAATATTGAGATTGTACGATTTCGGGCTTTGCTCGTAACATTTACATTTTTCCGAACAAGTTCTGAGTGGTCGGGCTGTAGTTTCCAAAACAGTGTTCTGATAAAATCAATTTATTGCAAGCAGTTTTTGGTAACTTTCAGTTTTGTACGATTGTCGATATCGCCTGCAAAATAAGTAAATGTCAAGTAAAAATAGATAACCACAATGTGGCTATCAGTTAACACTTGAGTAGACACCAACTGTCGCAACATGTCCGAAGTTTCTAAATTTAATTATATTAATGTACCAAAGTAGAAAAAATAGTTTATCCGTTTGATTAAGATAAATTGGTATGTATGTGGGAAAATATTCTTAATTTGAAGTTCTGCAGTTTAGATTAATTGCTTATAACTAAAACATTATGAAACATACAAAAATGGTTCCAATCAAAATGGTTTAGAATTAGTCTTAGAATTATAAATGTAAAGATATACAGGGTATTCCATTAAAAAAAGGCTTACCAAATTTTCATAATAAAATGAACATCCTGTATATTAGAAATATATTTTAATGCTGGCTTGTTTAATGTCAAAAAACGTTTGTTTGAATGTTTTTTGATTCTGGTAATTTTGACTGATTTTAATTAATTGCTTAACACTCAAAAATGATGCGTTTTATAAAAAGATTATTTTAATAAAAAATGTTTAGAATTAGTCCTAAAATTACAAAATCTAAAATTGTTCTAAAACTGTTCCATTTGAAAAAAGTTTGGATGGAAAAAACAATTTCTTACCGTTGAAGAATTATTTAGGTGTTCCGGTAATTTTGCTTAACCCTGTATACATCTGACGGATACGGGTAGTTTAATTTTGTTTATAAAATGCTCCAGATGATAAAACAGCCGCTTAAGATTTAAGCATTTGAAATTTATGACGCCGTTAAACGTGACACTAGTTGCGAGCCGGAGCTCAAATACATAGATACATAAATAAGACGTGGTGGCACTGGAGCACGCTGTTTTTAATGGAATAATAATAGTATCGCCCCGGTAGAAATTCACCGAGCACCAACCAAGCCGGTGTAATTGAACGTGCCCCGAGAATATCAACGGTGCGCTCTAACCGTCCTGCGCGAAAATTTATTAGACGCGACTTAAAAATATCTCTGTTCCATACAATACATACCTAAATAGATTTCGTGCCGTGAGTTTAAAAAGACCGCTCACTAAACGGCACGCTGTACATAATGTATGTTCAATTATTAATTATCCTACGCTAAAATTCCTTACATTTTACACACTGTAGTATATAAAACCGTTGAGCCGTTGTCTCACAGTTTTAAAGAACGAAACAATAATAATAAAAACAAGGCGCGTATCCAATGGAAGGGGGGGGGGGGGGGGGCAGTCTTCTAAATTTAACCTTCTCTATGGGTAAGGAGAATTTTATTGAGTTAAATCGGAACATAACTGGGGGGGGGGGGGGGGGTACTAATTAAAACCATATACATACTTGCGCTGTAGTAAAAGCCTAAAATGAAATTATAAACATGTCTTTGTGGAAACTGAATGAAATATGTTAGCTGCGGGAACGAACATTATCGCGATTTAGCGGGATATTAGGTCTCTTAATTACAGTAGAGCGTCGATAATCCGAACCTCGGTAATCCGAACATACGCTAATCCGAACGCACAAAAAGAATGAATAATAAAATAAATCACTGAGTGACAAATGTTGCTTTTGTACTCTTATTTATATCTCTTCAATATCCCTTCGATATCGGTTCCATATCCCTTCGATGTTGACGATGTTTATGAAGAGCGGAATCGAATGGTGTTGGTTTTATTAAGATTGAACTTCTATCCAATACATACCTACATTTTTATCCAAAACTATATATATTGTTGCCTCTAATGAAGTAATTTATTTAGTTTAATTATACAAAATATCGCCCCAGTGTAAGATTGTATTAAGGGAGCACCTAAATGCTAAATTTGTGGTGGAGATATGACGAAGGACTAGTAAATATACCAAGGTCCCAGGAGATGGTAAACAAATGTTCTAATTCGCTGGCTTTGAATAAAAACAAAAGGTGAAAATTACAAAAATTCTACAAAAAATGTTAAAAAAGTAAAAAAACGCTTTGAAAATAATGTTTGGACCAATTTTAAATCTTCGTATAAAGCTACACAGTTATGAAACCCCGCGGGACGCGGGACAAATTGTAAAAAGCGGGAATATCCTGCCAAAAGCGGGCGTCTGATCACCTTATGTATGGGCGAAGGGTGTCCAGAAGGGAAAGAGTGCTATGAAATAAACAAAACAAAAAAAGGGGAGGCCCCTCTTGTCCCTCCTAGATACGCACATGCACCAGGATATATCATCTCTCGGATCATGTATTCGTCATTATATTTGTCTTGTGTCGTAGACTCCACATCGAGTGCAAAAAGGATTAGCGTAAATTATCTTAATTAGAAGTAATAACGTATATCGTATATCCGTGTAGGAAGACGAGATCAGTACAAATTGAATATTTTAAGAGGAACAATCGTGAAAATACTATGATTATGGTGGCGTCTTCTTTTCTATAGGAAATCTCCACAATCTGTATGCCGTTTCACGTTTGAAGTTCGATATCAATGCCACTAATCAGGGCCGCCCCTAGGCGGTAGGCAAGGCGGCAAAGTTTAGGGGCGGCAAAACCAACTGAACTGCAATAAAAAAGGCTCTAAAATATTGCCTGAATCTAGAAAATAAAGGAATAGTAAAATACAATCAAATACAATAGGAATTGACAGGCTTCATTCCTATATTTTAAGATGCATAGCAGCCTCAGATAAATAAAGAGACATGGATAGCTAAAGAGGGGAGGAAAAGTGTAGCGAACATATACAACCACTTGTTTGTTTTGGTACGTTGCCCAACGTACCGTTTGTTTACATACAAAATATTTTTTTCGCGGGTATTAACGTTAATAGGCAGTTTTAAGTTTGTATTTGCCATTTATATTATATTATAAAGGTAAGAAATTGTATTGTGTGCCATAAGACGTATTTGTCAGGTATAATTAGCGTTTACCAGTAAATACCATATAACCTCAATTTCCATGGGCGTCCGTAAATGTTTCTTAAGGGTTTTATTGGTGTATTAGTATTAGATCCCAAGGGGAAAAACATTTAGACAAATAGTTAATTGTTACTCTGAATAATTATTTATTATTTTGTAAGCTAAAAATAGTTAGGTGTACATTCAGATTTGAAAAGTTTAGTTATTTTAAATATAAACAAACCCCTTGGCTAAAACACGCTTGCCCGCCAATGACGCGACGACCTGTTTTGTTTACATTCGCGTACCTCCCCCCTCACTTCTTAGGGCGATATGTTTGTTACAAACAAACCAACATGCTAACTATAGCCTTTGGCTATCCATATCTCTTTATTTATCTGAGATAGCAGCCAATAAAAGGCAAATTTAAATAAAATAGCTCATTAGCTTTTATAAAGAATTAGGATCAATTAGGAAAAATATATGACCAATTAGAAAAAATAATATGAAAGTGTACTGTAGTGTAGTGATCTTATACAAAAATCAAAAGAGAAATATAAAATAGTCCTAACGATCCTTTTGAGTTTTTATGCGATATCCACAAACTTAAAGAAAATGTTATAAGTAAAAATGATTTACTGGCACATTCCAAAGATATAGAAACCGCTTTAAAACATGGCGATTCCTCCATCTTAACGGTTTAGCATTTGCTGCCGAAATGGTAAGCTAGTTAATTTTTATTTGGGTAGACACATAATTTGCCCGCCTATAAAAATAATATTAAAATGTGCGAGTCTTTGATGATATTATTACTAAAATTAATTAAAAACTATCAGTGATTAAAAAATTCCCGATCAAATGCTTGCATCAATATCTCCGAAAATAATACTCTTAGCAGAATAAATTATACATCATATTAAAGATAAAATTTGGATGAAGATTTGAGTACATGATAAACAAAGAATTAGTTAAAATATTGAAAGATTTAGATTTGGGAAAATGTAAAGAACGGAGATATTATGTCAATATCTATTCTGTCGACACACGTTTGCTGATGACAGATTACTTAACAGTGTAGATATTGACATAATATTTCGGTTCTGAAAACCCGTTTTTTAACCTTCTCCCAAATCTACATCTTTCAATATTTTTAAGTAATACTTTTCATCTTTAATATGGTGTACATTTTGTTCTGCTAAGCTTAATACTTTCGGAGATATTTGATGCAAGTAGTTCATGATAAATTTCACTGATAATCACTGATAATTTATAATACATTTCAATAATAATGTCTTCATTCGGTAAACATTTTGATGGCATTATTGGTACTATTTTCATAGTCGGGCGAATTAATTATGATGTTAAATGATTTTGCGTCTATAGACCTTGTTTCCAGAAGGTCCAGTTGACGTTTTTAAAAATTAGGCCAAATTTAAACATTGCTTAGCAGTTTTTTTCTAACCCTGCCTATAACTGTTGCTACCTGAGCGGGCGATAGACAGTTTGCTAAACTAATATTAATAAAAAAGTACTTAAGAACCATGTCTACTTAAAAATGTCTTAATGGGTTAGCAATGAAGGCCACTGAATATGAATTGAGTAATACATTAGATCTGAAAGAAGTTACTCGCGATTTTGCAGAAAAAAGGTTCGAAAGAGCTAATTTTAATTTAGGGTTAAACTTTGTATATTGTACTAGTATTCTTTACTTTTTGTTGTTTTAAAAGTATTGTTTGTACTAGTATAATCTCCAAAGGTTGTGTCTTTATTACAAATAAATTTCGTAAATATTGTCTGAGTGCTGACTGTATTTTTCTGGATCATGATTCTTGTATAAATCTGTTTTGGCGGCAAAAACGCTACAGCCGGCCCTGCACCCAGTATTGTTTCAATGATTTGCAGTTGGTTTGTTATAAAAGTAATTCATCAATTGAGCTACTATTTTGTAAGTATGTAATTAATTAAGTATGTACAGGTGGGTCAAATTCGATGTTACTATAGGAAATATCGGTAACTATAAGAGATATCGAAAAATGTGTAAGATGGTCTTTTTTTGAGAGAAACTCAATGGTGAAAACCTAAATTAGCTATCGTCTTTTGTTTTCGAGTATTATTATCCTATTAATCTAAGCAAATTGCACTGCGAGATATGCACTGTCAAATATTTGTACCGAAAATATGATTATTTAGTGCCGATTCGTAACATCGCACATCTGGACTTGCAAACACGTTGCAAGGTCTCGAACGCATCGGCTGGCTCGACAAAAACTTGTAGTTCTGTGGCCGTAAAAATACATTCTACGCCGATATTGGGCAGGCTATTTGAGGTAAACATATTAATGCTGCATGAATGCACCGGTGAAAAATACATTCTTATGCCTGCAAGAAATAGTTTTCGCGCTATAGAATTCTTAATACGTTTTACTTTCGACAAGAAAATAATATCTTGGTACGTAGTGTGTAGGATGTTTGTGTTCGCTACAACTAACGCGTCTTGCAAAATATAATAAAAAGTAATACACGAGTTACCAATATTATTGCAGATTCAGCAATTAAAGACTATATAAACGTTGCAAGGTCTCGAACGCATCGGCTGGCTCGACAAAAACTTGTAGTTCTGTGGCCGTAAAAATACATTCTACGCCGATATTGGGCAGACTATTTGAGGTAAACATATTAATGCTGCATGAATGCACCGGTGAAAAATACATTCTTATGCCTGCAAGAAATAGTTTTCGCGCTATAGAATTCTTAATACGTTTTACTTTCGACAAGAAAATAATATCTTGGTACGTAGTGTGTAGGATGTTTGTGTTCGCTACAACTAGCGCGTCTAGCAAAATATAATAAAAAGTAATACACGAGTTACCAATATTATTGCAGATTCAGCAATTACAGACTATATAAACTGTAAACACCACAATGAAGAGACTTCATCTGTGTACTCAGCTTCTTGTATGGTCATCACCTCATCTCTTCAACTTTTTAAAAATTGTTAAAGCGCTCCCGTGACTTTAACTCACGCAAGGACTCATGATGCATGAATTTATTATTTGATAATAATTATTTCAATCATTTGCAGTTGGTTTGCTATAAAAGTAATTAATCAATCAATCAGGGAGGCGGCACTATTGAGATTTGCCTATGGCGGCAAAAACGCTAGGGCCGGCCCTGCACTAATCCCGGAACCCTAAAAGCTACATGCTACAATTTGCTTACTGTAACAACGAAAAGTGTGTTGCACTGTGTCATTTGTGATTGCAAAGTAGAAGAATAACTTTTTTTAATTGCGTTAATAATAAACGCTGTCATTCAAAAATCGATATTATGTGGCCTCGTGATGTCATACTTGGGTAGACCTCTGGGATAAGAGTAGGTCCCTGCAGCATCATAAATTCCCACCACAATAACGCCCAATCTATGCATACATATGTATACCTATATCACGAAAGGTTTGCGAGCAAACCAAAGCAGAGCAAGGAAAAGCCGGAGAATGAAAATAATACATTTTATTCGTACGGGTTTTTTTTTTGTCGACGAGCCCGTAGATGACGCGCCGCATATAGTGTGGCGTCCAATTTTTATCGGTCCATCTTTAATTTTCGCTGGTGCGACGGCGCGGCAGCCCGGGCAAATAAATTAAACAAAGACGGAAAAGGGGACGGCAATAAATTCCTCGTTGTTCCAGATCACTCTAAATAAGACTAACGGCCGGCAATTAAAAGTTTTGAATTGTGCCGTTATCTCGTTCACTCTCCACCTGGTTATTTTATAATCGCCGGTCCAGTCCGGTGGCGCCTCATAACGAGCTGTTGTTGGTTCGCGCGCGACAGTTGAATAATAATCGCAATTCGGTACAACGGTGTACCTCATTAATTTTTCCCTTGACAAATCTTTATTTGCTGGTGATTTGGAGAGGACTGTTGCACCGAAAGTCGTTTACCAAACAGATACCTAGTCTGAAAAATATTAACTGACACAGTTTGTCATACAAGAAAACTGTGTTTAACAAATTGGCGCTAGGACAGTGTAATCCCTCCATACATACAGGATACAGGGTATTCCAAAACTCAACGTCGTGCAGTGGAGGGCCGATACGCTTCACCAGAATATCTACATATGAGCTCAGGAAAAAGTCGTTAATTTTCGGGATATATAAAAATCGCGACGAAGTGTTCCGTTTAGATTTTCAGGTAATTCAAAGAGGACAATTATTTGGCCATTTGAGATGGTTGTCCCAGCACATACTTAAATAAATTCTTAGTTTTTATTTGTGGTTTGTTTATTTATGAACAAATACCAGTAAATAGCATATACAGGCTCAGCCAAAATTACCGGAACACCTAAATAATTCTCTAATGGTAAGAAATAAAAAAAAATTGAAAAGTTTTTTAGGTTTAAACAAGCTATCGTTTAAATATGTTTTCAATATACTGTGTGCTTATTTTATTATAGAAATTTGGTAACCTTTCCTTGTTTTAAATAGAACAGCCTGTATATTACTACATGTTTTAATTCTTAGATTCGTTCTAAGAATTTCTTACAGGAATCATTTTTGAATGAAAAATAGTCAAAATTATTATATATTCATTTTAGTATGGAAATTTGCAACCCTCTTCATTTTCTAATAGGAAACCCTGTAAATTTTTATATATACCTACACATTTATGTTAATGTGGCACTAACATTTAATTTAATTCTATTTAATTGTGTTGATATTTTCTCTTGGATTTTTATTTTTTACCTCTTCGGTTCAAGTAAATGATTTTTGATTAATTGCTTATAACTAAATGATAACGTATTTAATAAAAAAAATTCTTACATAAATTTCTTAGAATTAAACTTAGCATTAAAAAATACAGAATATACAGGCTGTTCTGTTAGAAAAAGGCAAATAATAAATTTTCAAAACAAAATAAACATCCTGTATATTAAAAACCACATTTGAACGAGAGGCTGTTGAAAGCCAAAAAACTTCCATTGAAAATTTATCGCAGTTGAGGAATTATTAAGGTGTTGCAGTAAATTTGTCCATTTTTGGTTAATTAAAAAAGAATTTATTTCACAAAATATTTATTCCTTTACAAAATTCTTAGAATTAATCTTAGAATTTAAAATTTTTATAATATATAGGGTGTTTTCATTAAAAAAAAAGGTTATCAAAATTCTATAATAAATTTAAACGATAGCTTGCTTAAAGCCATAAAACTTTTGTTTGAACAATTTTTTTGACTTTTTACTCCATTTTGGGGAATTAGAAGAGATAAATTGTTCATTTTTGTAATTTCTGTTGAGTATTAGCTGCAATGCTTGTCTCGTCTCGGGGTTTCTTTAATATAGTATTCCAGCAACAACCAGCCTTCATAGAAAATAACCACGATTGATTTATAAGTGAAATAAAATGTTTACCTAGAACAAATTCTTGCCGAAAGAGTGTTTAATAACGCTAATTATTGACTATAATCTAGTGTCGCAATACTATTACCAAACATCTCTCTATTTTTGTAGTCGATGTATTTTGAACACAAAATGGTGGAAATACATAAAAGGAAGCCAGGTAGGCTTAGTAGGCTAACCCGAAACCTGCAAACTTGATCTACAAAGTCTTCAAGAAAAAAGCTATTGGCAACCCTGTGACGGTATATTTAATTATTGTCAAAACCAAAATTTCGCCACTCTTGGTGGCCTTTATGGAATTTATACCACTAACTTTTTCCAAAACGTTTGCTTAGCATAGCTTTGTTATAGCTTTATATCAGACGCCAGTCTATCTAAAAAGGTCGACATTATTCCATTCCAGATTTCTTAGAGAATTGTACTTTTTAAATATTTTGAGCCTCATTCTATATTGTGATCTGTATATATGGCCTTTATGTACCAGATTTGTAATCCACCAAAGAAAACGTATCAAAATAATTCTGTTTAACGACCTGAAAGGTTTAAGCATTCTTGCGTGTAATTTCACCCGTAAAACGTCAATCTGGGCATTTCATCGTGTATATGTAAAACAGTACAGTGCCATGTAGTGAAAATAATTCCATTACGACAAAAGAAATCCCTTTGGTAGGCCGGTTTTCAAACGGCCTCTTTGTTGTCGGTTGGTGAAATTTGCGTACAGAGGGACGAGAGATAAATGGCGGAAATAAAATCTTTTCTCTCGACCGGTTCGCCCGTGTATCTTGTTATATTTAGTTCTGATGATGTATTCGAGTCCTGTGAGCCAGAGATGTGTCCTACGGGAAATTTTCCGGTACTTTTTTTCCAGAGACTGGTATTATTTTCTGCTTTGCAGCATTCACTCGCAAGCATTTATGTACCATTTTCTCTAAAGGAAGCCTTCAGTCAAAATGACACGCATTTATAAAATACTGTTTTTTACTTTTCGTTCATACTTGATACATCGTAATACTGTTTTCGGTGTTAATATTGAAATAAACTTTACTTAATAAACTTAACAACTAAACACCTTACAAACAACTTAATTAAGAAGATAATAAATTAATATAATCTGTTAGAATAAAGCTTTTCCTGGTAAGTAACTACAGTACTAAGGACTAAGGAGCATAGTACCTTTTCTAAAAAAAATCAAACTAAATTTCAGAGGATAAACTCAAGGACTGAATGAGAACACAACTGAATCGGCGAGTTCGAAAACAGTACGTCCAAAATTGGCGATTTTGAACGAAATAAAAAAATTTCTAATTCTAGGATTCATTCTTAGAAATTTTTGTAGAAATCATGTTTTTCATACAATACTATCGTTCTTTATTTAATCAAATTCAATTAATCAAAACACCTGAACTGAAAAAACTAAGAATATTTTCCCACATACATCTGTACTTACATACATGGAAATTGGACATTGGATTTGGAGTCTAGGATCTTCAAATATCACGGCAAATAGGTTTCATAAGCACTCGACATCTTCCTAAATCTTCTGGTCACCATATTTAATTCGCCATTTTGAATTAAAAAATATGACATCTGTTTTGGAATCAAAACCCTAAAAAACCTATACATCATAATATAAATATTATTGAAATTCTTTAAACACATATTGTTAGAAATCACAGTTAGTGTAGAATTTTTTTGCCCATTATTATTAAAATAACGGAAAACCGTGTTATTATTGGGTTGATGGAGCTTAAATAAAAGTGCCAACTAGTTAGACCTTTTCATTTATTCCAATATTTCGCCAGTAAACTCTGGCTTCTTCAGGGAACTAAAACAAAATTACACAATACCTGAACATGACAGCAATACAATCTAAAACGGATGAAACCTACCAAATAACAGTCTCAACACAAAGTCACAATAATCGACGATAACGGCATTAAAAAGACAATCGAATGTACCAGTGCAAACGTTCGAAGAAGACCGAAGTCGACGACAGCTGTTTTTCTATTTCTTATAAATTCTAAACTGCAACACAACCGGTAACATTCGAATTGTCGCAAATAAATAAAAAAGTAAAATTAACAACCTAAAAAACTGACAAAGTTTTAAACGACTACACTATATTACAATGATACACACGACAAAACAAAACAAAATGCGTTGACTCGAAAATTACAATCTTCCATCCTCTTAAAAAATCAACTCGCTAATATCAGCTAAACCTATGGTGGTATTATTTGCGTCAGTTGAGTTATTATAATCTAAATTTAATAGAAAACTGTAAACATTGCTCAAACCTTCTGTGTCCGATCGCATGTTCATGGCCATTACTGGTCCCTTTTATTCCAATCATCTCAAAAAACAGCCTTTCACGGAGGTTACGCTTTTTAAACAATATCTTTACGTTGTCGAAGTCGATATTATGGCTTTTATTTATGGCATGTTGAGATAAAGCGCTGGTTAGCTTATTGTTTCTAATGTCAAGTCTGTGTTGGCTCATTCTTGTTTTCAACCAATTGCCGGTTTGGCCTACATAACTAGCACTACAATCCGCACACGGCACACAATAAGGGGCAATAAACGACACATATACTCAGATGGATTTTCTGTTTAAGGTTGGTAAAGAAACTTCCCACTGTGCCCAGATTATAGTATGCAATTCTCAAATTTTCAGTGCAAAATATTAGAGGGATCAGGTCCGAAAAGCCAGGTATGAATGGAAACCTTTTACATACAGTAGGATCACTCCTGGTCGGGGCCGTTATGTCAGTGACCACTCTTCTAGGATTGACACCAAAAATTAATTTCTTAAGTATGTGTCTGGGGTAACCATTATTCAAAAACAGCTTAAGCAATTTCTGTTTGTTCTTGGCGTGAAAATCTGGATCTGACAGTTTCATAACTCGGTTATTTAAAGCCGTAACCATGTTAAGTTTTTGATCATTTTGGTTTGATTGAAAATTCATGTATCTACCCGAGTTAGTTTTTTTCTGAAACCAGTCCGTCTTAATTTCGCTTCCCTCACCCCTCACCAATAAAACGTCCAAGAATGGCAAAGACCTGTCGACTTCCCTCTCCACAGTGAACTGAACGTGGGCATTAAAACAATTAAACTTATACAAAACAACATCAATAAATTCCGGCGGCAGGGACAGCACCAAGTCATCTACATATTTTTTAAGAAAGCCCAGATGGCATGGCAATGTTGGTAAAATCCGTAATAAAAAGTAATCTAGTACCAAATTAGCGATAATCGGGCTAAGCGGAGAACCCATTGGGGTCCCAAAAATCTGACTATAAAAGCTACCATCCAATGCGAAGTAATTACTTTCAAACAAAAACTTTAATATTTCTAAAAACAGAGCTTTATCGACCGGTGTAACATCACTAATGAGTCGCCATTCCTCTTCTACTATCTGAAGGACCATTTTCAGAGGAATGCACGTAAATAATGAGACCACGTCAAACGACACCAAAACGTGGCCTTCGGGCAACACAAAACCTTGGTACATTTGAACAAAAGTGAAGGAATCCTTGATATTAAACTCACTATAATTTTGAAAAGCATTGGTGAGAATGTCCGCGACAAAAACTGACAGATGATAAAAAGGCGAGCCAATACACGACACGATGGGTCGGGTAGATACTTGAATTTTCAATCAAACAATCCGATTAATCAAAAACTTAACATGGTTACGGCTTTAAATAACCGAGTTATGAAACTGTCACATCCAGATTTTCACGCCAAGAACAAACAGAAATTGCTTAAGCTGTTTTTGAATAATGGTTACCCCAGACACATACTTAAGAAATTAATGTTTGATGTCAAACCTAGAAGAGTGGTCACTAACATAACGGCCCCGACCAGGAGTGATCCTACTGTATATAGGAGGTTTCGATTCATACCTGGCTTTTCGCACCTCATCCCTCGCATATTTTGCACTGAAAATTTGAGAATTGCATACTATAATCTGGGCACAGTGGGAAGCTTCTTTACCAACCTTAAACAGAAAACTCCATCTGAGTATATGTCCAATGTCGTTTATTGTGTGCCGTGTGCGGATTGTAGTGCTAGTTATGTAGGCCAAACCGGCAATTGGTTGAAAACAAGAATGAGCCAACACAGACATGACATTAGAAACAATAAACTAACCAGCGCTTTATCTCAACATGCCATAAATAAAAGCCATAATATCGACTTCGACAACGTAAAGATATTGTTTAAAAAGCGTAACCTCCGTGAAAGGCTGCTTTTTGAGATGATTGGAATAAAAGGGACCAGTAATGCCATGAACATGCGACCGGTCACAGAAGGTTTGAGCAATGTTTACAGTTTTCTATTAAATTTAGATTATAATAACTCAACTGACGCAAATAATACCACCATAGCTGATATTAGGGAGTTGATTTTTTAAGAGGATGGAAGATTGTAATTTTCGTGTCAACGCATTTTGTTTTGTTTTGTCGTGTGTATCATTGTAATATAGTGTAGTCGTTTAAAACTTTGTCAGTTTGTTAGGTTGTTAATTTTACTCTTCTATTTATTTGCGACAATTCGAATGTTACCGGTTGTGTTGCAGTTTAAAATTTATAAGAAAGAGAAAAACAGCTGTCGTCGACTTCAGTCTTGTTCGAACGTTTGCACTGGTACATTCGATCCTGTATTTGTCTGTTTAATGCCGTTATCGTCGATTATTGTGACTTTGTGTTCAGACTGTTATTTGGTATGTTTAATCCGTTTTAGATTGTATTGCTGTCATGTTCAGGTATTGTGTAATTTTGTTTTAGTTCCCTGAAGAAGCCAGAATTTACTAATTTATTTATTTACTAATTTATTGGAATAAATGAAAAGGTCTAACTAGTTGGCACTTTTATTTAAGCTCTATCAACCCAATAATAACACGGTTTTCCATTATTGTTAGAAATGTACGCTGTTTTTCCGTAAAGTTCAAAAACAGCACATGTCCATGATGATTGTTTTAATCATAGTTGTTCTTTTAAGTAAAATATGTACATCATTTAATTTATTTTGTGAATTTTCTCAGAACTCACTTTATGGACTTGTACTGTTTTCTAACCGACCGATTCAATTACTTTTTTGTCTCTGTCTAAGAATACAGTACCTACCTACTTTACTGATGCTTTTTTAGTTTGTTTTTTTATAACAACGCAATAAGCATTAAAATATACATTAAAATTGAATATATACATTTTTTTATTTTTAGCTTTATTATTAGCGAGGTGGTGCCAAAATGAAGATATTTTGAAGTATAATGTATTTGGACTGCATTTTACCACGTGGCGATAGATTCTCAATAACTATTAACAAAAAGCAGTTATAGTTTTAGTCAATCGGGCAAGTATGCGAGTACGCCACTATGGATCGGGGTTTCCATGTAGCGTCTGTCGCAAACTGGTATCAGAGCTGCTTGTCCAGTAAGAGAAATGGGCCCACTAAATCACTTTATCGACTCAACCCTTTTTCAATTATAAACGAGCATTCGTGACCATTTGTATCGGTAAAAAGCGGACCCTGACAGTTTTTTCTACTCAAATTGATTTCCTCCGCGGATGAACGCAGACAGCGCCGCCGCCTGTCTCTTTAGGTACACAATTCTTGCGCTGAAGTTTGTATGGGGACCATAATCTCTGACAACAGAAAAAATACCAACTGTCACTGTGACGTTACGAGAGAAAAATGACCAACGTGACCGTTCCAACAAAGAAACTTCATTTTCCAGCTTATAGCTCTGATGATAGGAATGATGTTGGAGAATTACGTTAACAAAATACATATTAATATGCATCCGAAACTTATGAATGGAGGACGGGTACCAACCGAAATAAACATTCCGAGTGTTATAAGATAATGTGTACATAATAATAATGACTTTAGCTATTCTATTATTTTGAAGATTTTATCTTCAGCAGAAACTAATGTATATAATTTCATTGTACATATTTTGCGATATGTAATATAATTTCCTTTAAAATAATATATCTGAAAGTAGATAGTGGCATTTAAAATTAAAATCTCGCGAGCCTAAATGTTCCAAGTACATTTTAGACAAATTTAAAGTAGTGCAAATTTAAGTATAAATTTGATTCTACAAGACAACCATTTGGAATTCAGATAATAATTATCCTGAACATACCTGAGATGATTCGCATACCTTCAGTACATACAATATGAGACTAGATTTAAATATCTTAGACAAAAATAATTAATCACATATTACAAAGAAATGTAAAGTAGAAACAATTTTTTTGCAAAGAGTTACATTATATGATGTTGTATTATGTATTTCTAACAAAATAAATTAGTCCTTCACAAAAATATTGTTGGACCTTACAACTTAAGTAATAAGATAGTACCCAAACCAACTGGTTTTGAGCTATTGCTTATTTTTTTTTAAACAGCACTAAATCATTTTTCATTTACCCCTCAATTTGTTTGAGGTGATAGGTTGTAATTCGTCTTAGTAGCGATACTTCTATCAGTTTGATGACATTGATCATACAATTTGTATATAGCCTCTCTAGAATGTTGGTTAACATGTTGTAAACTGTTAGTACCAGAGAAGTCATTTTCTACGTATTAATTGACATAAGAAAGTATCCACTAAGATACTAATATATCTGATAAGCTTGACTTGTCAAAATCTTATATAACAACCTGTATATGATAAAATAATTTAAAATCGTGCGTCCAGGCGGTCCATAATTATACAGCTTATTTGCGTAAAAAGTGGTTGGCATATTCATGT